>PVJH01026359.1:0-30158 GCA_004026705.1 Nesogale talazaci
CCAGGACGCCTCTACTGCACATGCCTCATGAGTCAGAAGGAGACTTTATAGACTGGTTTTGGGCATATGGGCTAATAATGGACTTATGACTGGACTGGGTTGTGATATTTCCTCAATGTTCCATTTCCCTTGTATATAAACCTTTCCCTTATATCCATATCTGAGTCTATGAATGTGTTGCTCTAGTCTACCCGGACGAGCACACTGTTGCTGGATGTCACAGGGTGGGTTCTGACTGCAAACAGCACTATGTACACCAGAGAGAAACCCAGCGGGGCCTGGGACAGCATCACAGCTATTCCTTTGTTGGAGCCCTCATCCTTAGCCTGCTGCAAACCTCATACTCAGAACGTGAGCTCCATTTACAGCACTCAACCAGAATCCACTTTCACTGCTTGCAAATAAGGACCTTGATTATCTACTCTCCTTTTCTTTTTCTTTTTAAAAATAACCACCTTATATATCTAAATTTTAGAGGTAGCTATTGCACAGCAAAACTAATTTTACATTCTAAATGCAAATATCTCACATTGAAAATGCAGTCCAGGACCCAAGGTTATCTGAATTTCATTTTCACATCTGTGAAAAAGAGACTAATTAGCCATTGAATTGTTAAAAGAGAATGCTTTGAACATGTCAATACTTTGCTATTTTGAAAAATGCTTTTCATGTAAAAGTTATATTATAAGAACGTTCAAATTAAGTGAAAAAATGTTATTTCTTCTCCCAGTTGAAAATTCATGACAAAAATTAAAATTAATTACATGTTTCTCATCATGCTGACTCTAGTGCCAATTAAATAGTGAATTGAATCTTTTATGGAGGTAGAGTAACATATAGCAATTAAAATAAAAAAGATGACAAACTTGTATTTCACAATAAAGGAAAAAAATGATATTGCCATTTGTGACAAATTCAAAATTTAGTTTACCCTTTGATGTAGGAGCAGGTTAAAGAAAAACAAAACAAAGCCTGCAGCATTAAACATTAGAATATCCAAAGCAAGGTTAAATTAATATGACTGAGTTTGTGTCCTTTTTCTCTTTTGCAATTTTTATCTTATAATTAAATGAGCACAAATTCTGGGGGTGGGGTGGGGGGAAAGGTATTCAGCCCGATATAGTTTTAGCCATGAAAGCAAAAATAATTTCAATTAACAAGTGTTGTTTGGTATCAAGAGTCTCCTCCTCAGAAATTAAATCTAGTACCTTAATAAAATACTTGATATTCTCACTGTTGTGGATTTTATAACTGAATTAAAACCATAGAAGCAAAATCAGTTTAAAATATTTTATATAATTTGTTGTTTTCATTTTGACAATCTTTCAATTGAAAATGACTGAGTTCTAATCTTTTGAACATGTGTACAATTAAATCAGAAGTCCAAATACAATCTTTTGCACTGCTGGGTTTTACATTAAATAAATCCTCAAACAAGTTCTTTAAAAAGTATAAATGAAATTCAAATATTTGTGGCAAAAATTGAATTAAATAATAATGGAATTCTTCTAAATGCTTCTTCTTTTTGGGGGG
The DNA here is from genome assembly GCA_004026705.1 of Nesogale talazaci. Taxonomy (NCBI): domain Eukaryota; kingdom Metazoa; phylum Chordata; class Mammalia; order Afrosoricida; family Tenrecidae; genus Nesogale; species Nesogale talazaci. The sequence goes on from PVJH01026359.1 coordinate 1,534, forward strand.
TGGCATTACTGCCCTGGTGGGAGTAGGAACTCCAGCCTTGCTTCTAAAGAGCTGCTGCTGGATTTCAACTCTGTGGGCTAAAGCTTTTAAGTACTTCTTGATGGTCACACATATCATTGTACATTTCAGGGAACAGGAAGATATCAAATGACTTTCTGCAGGATCCCACCAAATTGATGAACAGATGGAAATATAGATAATTTTCCCTATAGCTCCTACTGAAAAGAAAAAATGACAATTCTACATATCTAAGTTAAAAGCAACCATATCAATTATGATTCATGTTGGTACCTTTTATACTCTCATCATTACTTTATTATTGAGCAAATTGGCCATGAGATTTTACTTCTTATGGGTTAAGAAAAAGAATAAAGAAAATATGCAAGCAAATATGGAACCATGTTTCATATCTGAAACCAAAATCTAAGAGCTTCTCCTTTAAAGTCATTTGTAATCTTACTAGTCCTCTTTAATGCTGATCTATTTTATTACAATTCAATTACATAGGTGTAGAAACTTTGATAAGATGTAAAAGCATTTGAAAGTATCATCAAAGTTTTTTTTAATTTTATCTAGAGTTTACAATATTTTTGCAATCTAATGCATTTAACAACTTAAACTTATTATATATATATATTTGTGCTTAAAAACAATTTTATTAGAGATACTTATGGATAGATACTTATGAATTAATAATGTCATTTAAGAGATATATCATTATAGGCACCATATCATCACATTGATAAGTTTAGAAAAGACATACATTATTAAAAAAAAGATTTATTTTTATCACCTTCAAACTTACAAAAATTATCCTAGGTGTTTTGTTTAGAAATCATTCCTTAAATGGCACTAAGGCATCTGAGTATGAGACTTCATTATTCCCACTACGGCATGATGTTCTGCAAACATCATTAACACATCCACTTCTGGGAGAAACCGGGAAGGAAATAGCTCAAAGTTCTCATTAGTTTTAGAAGGTGAAAATTGTGGCAATCTGAATAAATAAATAGTGCTAATTGAATTTTTAAATATTGACAAGCTGCATTATGTTACAAAGTGGAAAAAGTGAGCTAAAGGAAAAAAAGTTTCAAACATTAATATAAATATTCATCAAGCTTTTTTACTGTTTTTTTTCAATACATCATGTCCTGAGAAAGACTGGCTAGTCTCATGCACAATACATGCTGATAAGAATCTGTGGGTTGTGCAAAGAGAGGCTGCTCCATTACTAGCTGAGAGGGTGATGGTTCAACCCGCTAGAGAAGACAGGCAATGTGTTCTGCTTTTGAAAGGTTACTCTCTCCAAACTCCTGTGAGGCAGTGATACTATCTACATGTGCGGTCACTAGTAATTGGAATGGATACAATACCAACTGACTTTGAACAACATAGTCATAGAGAATCTAGATTGCCAATTTTTTACAAACCTGAATTTTCATGTATCCAGATAGCTAAAAATTCACAGACAGAAAAAGCTGAAACAGAAACACAATGATAAATGAGGTATGATACCGATTGCTTTAAAATTATTTAAACAAAATTTATATATTTTTCATTTGGAGTCCATAATGCTTTTTATTATCTTAGTTTTTTGAAAATCAACTTAAAAATGAATGAAACTGACCTGAATGAAACTTTTTAAATTTAAAATGTATAAATTTTGCAAACTTTATTGTTGAATAATTAAATTATATTCTACATTGTTAAGGTCACGCTAACTCCAGAAAATAAATGTTCATATATAGAAAGCATTGAAAAAGCTTTAGTACTTTTCATGCAATAGAAATAAATTAGTAATAATATCATTTCTAAGCATTTCTATCACACTTTGATCTCAAGTTGTAAATTATTATTTTAGTTTTTAAATCCCGGGTCTCAATATCCATATATATGGGAATGAATCTAGTGAATGAGATTTTTATTATGCACTGCAACACAATTTTAAAATTTGCTAATGCTACTTTTCCTGGTCTCTTTATTTTAAAGGCATGGAAATGTATGCCTGTGCTACACTATTTTATGAATACAATCACCTAGACCATAAAGAGTCTTACTTTACATGCGGTTTGAATTTCTGTGGAGATCTATCAGCTATCTATCTATATTTGTAAATTCATTGTATACAAAATACATTTTATTGCTCTCTTTAAGCTGTCATCAATTCTGACATGTGTGGAGGGTAATATGCCAACCCATTTCTAATTAAAAACACTGACTTATCCAGACACTAGGCTTAATTAAGAGTCAACTACAACACTGAAGTAATGTCTTATGTGGACAATCACAGAGAAAAATCTTTTAATTTGATTCTAATTGTGTAACAATGACCACTATATTATTTTGGTCCAATAAGAATAACATAACAGAAACAACAGCTATGATTGAATAAGTTAAGGTTTTCAATAGTCTAGATATTCCTTTTTTTTTATATTTTTCATTAGAATTCAGTGAGTCACTGAGGATCACCATATCTACACTTGTATCAGTATTAACAAAAATCTAGCCTGAGATTTCATTCATTATATATAATATATATTTTTACTTTAATGTAATTTCTAATATGTCTACCTTCCTCTTAATAAATTAAGTAGATAATCCTAAAGAAAATCTACAATCTAATTCATGCAGCAAAAGAAAAATGCGTTGAGCATGCAATTGTGGTTATTTTCTAATATAGCGTCCAATTCTTTTAACCCTTCTCCCATTAAAATGTCAATATCCCATTCCCTTGAGTGTAGGCAAATTCATAATTGCTTAGAAAAATAGAAGATGATACAAGGCATGCTATATGATTTCTAAAGTTGTTCGAGCAGCACAGAAATTCCAACAAATATCCACATATTTTACTTCTCAGCACTTTTTGGAAACTATGTTCATTTGGGTTTTGATTTATGATTTGTTAGGAGGTTGTTTTAGGAAAGTGCTCGGTTTAGGCTAATTATTCATCACTCCCAACTCTGATGGTGGAGTAATTTAGCGTTAGGCTTCTATCTGCAAGGCCAGTAATTAGAAACCACCAATCAGCAATATTTATTTGATTTTCTTCACTCAATAGATATCAATGAGTAGAAATATATTTATAAATATATTAGCAATTTTGGGTTAAATACAACTTACTATATTGAAAATATTAAGTAATAAATCCCTAATGAATGAGAAAAAATATGATATACACTTAGCAGTGTGTATATATAAAGAGAGACAGAGGAAGTGTCAAATCTGTAAGCTAAAGAAAACGTTGCTGTTAAGATTTCAATTCATACATGAATAGAACCTGCTTAAACATGTCTCTGCATTCAGTGGTTGGCTACTGACAAGTTTACAGTAATATATTTGTTTTAGTATCATTACTAAAATCCAAGTTCACTGTCAATTTTTTGAGTCTGATTCATAGTAATCCAACAGAATAGCATCTTATAGTTTCTGAGACACTCTTTATGGAGATAGGCAGTCTTTGTTATCCTATGAAGGGGCTGGTGGATTTGAACCACCAATCTTGGAGGTATCAAGTGAATGCTTAACATAACCCAACACAACACACTACCAGGATTCCTTTCAGTTTAGCTAAATTACTTTAAAGACAAAGAATATACATTTTTGTCTTTTGCAGGGCTTAAATTTAAAAAAAAATTCAAGTGGATTTATTTTCAAATCATTGAAACTTTGTAACACAAATACAGGAATACTGTCTCACAGAAAACAATAGGTTTAGATTGATGAACTCTTTTAAATAAAAGTGAGAAGGCCTCAATGATGCACTAAGAGAGATCATCAAACATGATAAATGAATAGGTTATTGTGGACATCTGAAAGCTGATGGAAGAGTGTAGAATTAATATTGTGCAATAGGTGTTGAATTTGAATCACACATGATTCAGCATTTTCAATTTTAAGAAAATATCTTTTTCTTTTTATTGAATATGAAAAACTTAAGATGACACCTTTAACTTATGGTATTGTTGAGGCATATTCAATGTTGATTGGACTATGAAAAGAAGAAACAAGTCTGTCTTGGATGTTCAGTCAGAATACTTCTTAGAAATGAGGAAGCTAAGATTGTTTCCTGGATTTTGTCACCAGGAAGGATGAGTTCTTCAAGAAGGGCATCATGTTTGGTAAACTAGAAGAGGGGGAAAAATGAGTACACCTCAGATCAAGTTTTCAGCTAATAGATATAAAAATATGGTATGTAGATCAGCTTCCTGGGTGAATTGATCTTTCCATCAGTCTTCTAAACAATCTTGGAAGAATTTTATGCTATGATTCATGACCAGGAATGAATTGTATGCTTGTCAATACAATTCAAAGAGGAGGAGGATCTAATCCTAACAGAAACTTGTAAGAGGATCTGTTAGATAATGATCTGTAAGACAGAGGTCAGTTCAGAATTTGTGTGTGTGTGTGTGTGTGTAGGGGGGCATCACTGCCCCTTGGTGGGAGTAGGAGGCCCAGCCTTGCTCCTGGAGAGCTGCTGCTGCGTATGAACTGCCAACCCTGTGGGCTACAGTCCCTCACACAACCACTATGCCACCAGGGCTCAACCTCAGTTCAGAATCATATACCAATACTTTGGGGAGATTACAAACCAAATTGATAATCTTAAAAGATTCCCTCAAAGGACACAACACAGCATGATCACAAGGGAATATTGGAAGACAGTTTCAAAAAAAATGAACACTGCATTGATTAGGAACAGGAAGTTATGCTGAGGAATTTTTCTCATCATGACAAAGGAACTGCTACTTGTTTGAAGGGAGATATGGCTGTTCAAGGAAGCATTAGTTAGAGTATCTTGATTCAGTCATGCTACAATCCTGATTTTGCCCCTGCAGACTTCTTTTCATTATTCAAACTTAAAGAAAATAAAAATTGATAAAGATTTGAGTTCTCCAAGCAAGCCAGCCCTGACATTTTGGTATCGTGTAAGTCAAAGTGTCCAGAATTCTTCAATGTGGGGGTAGAGAAATGGAAATTATGGTAGGATGAGTTTTCAAGAAAAACAAAGTTAGTGACTCATATATTTATAAGGAAGAAACCTGTAACAAAAATTATACTTCAAAGAAGCAGACCAGTCCAGTCCAATTCATGTCATGGGTCAGATGACAGCTGGAAGCTCCTGCAGACTCATGGAACTTGCAGGCATTATAGCAGAAAATGTAGTAGGAAGCTGGAAATCTTGAGGAATGAATCTAAGTCTGAGAACAAGGAAGGATACCAACAGCTTCCACAGTCAGCAGGCCACATGGGTTGCAGACGCAGCAAGGGGAAAGAAGAATGTCAAGAGAAAAAGGTCAGTTTTCTACAGTATCTCTTATAATTAGGCCACATCCACAAGGAGATGTCATTGAGCTACGTCCTGCCTTATGAGTTGGATAGTACTCATACCCTCCCAACTGTACCAAATTGGCACACAAGGTAACCATCACAGCAACACTGCCTTTACACATGTATAGAAGTAAATGAAGATATGTCAAGAAAAAATAGTTTCTCATTTTGATATTTTTATTTAATAGCGTTATGATGGTGTAGCAGTGCATTTTCACTTGAACATATATATGGACATACAATTTTGCAAATATATCATTTACACATTTAAGAATATTTGTAGCAGATTAGTAAAGAGAAAATTGTACCTCTATTTACTTCTTGATCTTACTTCCAGTCAAATATCTATTTTAATAAATATGAATATAATGAATTACATGGTAATGCTAAAATGATATCTTTACAAACATCATTAAACTTCACCAATTCACCTGGAGATGTCACCGCATTTTATTTTCCAGGTACTTTATTTAGATTATTTTATCTATTCTGTTTTATGCTTTGTGTGACAAAGAAAATGATGGAAGAACAAGGAAAATACACCAATGATAAAGATTATCTGTGAGGTTTGATAACCCATTGTAATTGCCACATAGAATGTATTGACAATACTCCTGATTCTACATGAGGCTTTATGAGTGCAGTTCACAGATAAAAGGATATGGATACAGTATTGTCTACAGCAGACTTGACTCTGGATCTTAGCTTCTCAACAACGGGGATCCTTAGTCTCCGCTGCTCAGTCTGCTCTCCTCTCCTCTGTGAGTTCAGTCTCTTTCTTCTGCCTTATTTCATGGCCTCAGCATTTCAGGCGTTGGTCCCTTTTCTGTTTCTGACACTTCAGGCAGGGACCTAGCGTGCACTTTGCTAGTGACCCTTCTTTTTGGCTGGCAGAAGGGAAAAACAGGACAACGACAGTATTGAGTCCTCTGCACCTCGTGGACATATTCCCACACACCCATCATTAGGTGCCATCCTACTCTTTCTGGCTCACCTGGTCCTGGGTCATCCTCATTATTTTTTTAAATGCACGGGCTTATTGTAATAGTCACTGTGCCACTTTGTCAATCACTTCATTAAAAAACTTCCCCTTTTTTGCTACCCTTCTACTTTATGAAGCATGTTCTCTATTTCCTGTGACCAATCTCTTCTGCTAACACATGCAAAGTGCATGAAAAAATAGCTTGCCATAGTCCTTTATAAGAACCTGTGTGCATGACCTGTGGTGTGCTCTGTTTTATTATTTCCAACTCTTTGTAACAGTTTTATTGACATGAAATTCACTTCTCATAAATTCACTTCTCATACAGTGGTTGAAATCTGTTAAAAAGGATTGTGCAATAACCACCACAGTTTTCTTTTGTGTATTCATTGTTATTTTATCTCCATTTCCCTCAACACCCCTGCCTTAGGATTACTGAGTTACAGTATACAGTACAGACTGTTTAAATTTACCTATCCTGAATATAAAAAATACACAAAAACAAAATATATAGCAAAAGGAACATCTATACAAAAACAGAAAATAATGAACACTAGAACAACTTAAAATAGGGCCTAAAGGGAAAACACACTATTGTTTTTAGGTGACATTGAGTTGGTTCTAATTCATAGAAAACTGAGGTACAAGAGAGCAGAACATTTCTCAATCCTCTGCCATCTTCACAATTTTCCTCATGTAAGAACTCTTTGCTGCAGCCACTGGATCAGTCTGCATTCCCAGGACCTTCCTCTCTTTTCTTGTCTATTTACTTTGCCAAGCATGGTGTTCTCCAAGGACTAGTTTCTCCTGACACAGCCAAAGTACATGACATTTCATCTCGTCCATTCTAGGAAGAATTGTGGCTGTATTTCTTCCAAAACTGAGTGGCTTTTTCTTTAGAAACACCAAGCTACTCTCAATTTCACTCCATATCTTTCTGAGGCTTTCTGCATCACTCAGTAATTTATCTACAGAATCTTTACAATTTGTAATTTGAAGCTTGGATTGTTCTTGAGTTCCTCCAGTTTAAAATATGCTAAGCATATTTTCCTTTCTAGTTTTCTAGTTTTAATTTTCTATTCATGTTTCATTATATTATTTGACTTTGCCTTCTGGAGCCACCCTCTGAAATTTGCTACTCAACTCTGACTTCATCCTTTCTTCCATTTGCTTTAGCAGTGTTATGGTTAAGAACAAGCTTCAGAATCTGATCTGACATTTATTTTGGACTTTTCTTTCTTTCCTCTCATTTTAATGACCTTTCTTCATGAATGATGCTTTTTATGCTCTCCCACAAATCATCAGGTCTTCTGTCATGAATGTCTAATGCATCAAGTCTATTCTTGAGGTGTTTCCAAAATTCTAGTGGAATAGATTCAAGGTCATATTTTGGTTCTTGTGGGTTTGTCTTCACTTGCTTCAGCTTTGACCTGAACTTACATATGAGAAATCTATGATCCTTTCTGCATTTATCCTGGTCTGGTTTTAACTGCTGACATTGAGCTTTTTAATCTTCCCCTGGATAGTCAATGTCACGTCTCTCTGCTTCATCAGACAATTCACCACTTGTCTGTCGGTTTGTCATAGTGTGGTGGCCTGTGCATTGGGTAATGCTGAAAGCTATGTCACTAGTATTTCAAATTCTAGCAGTGTCACAAAGTGAACATATATCAGAAAAGCTTCCTGACTATTTGCAGACAATGATATCTCAGCCACTCATTTCTGTTAAAATGGTGGGTAGTGAAAACCTTATGCATAACTTGAATACATGATCAGATACTTAGGATCTACTAATGGAAATACAGCACTGTCATAGATCATGCCAGAAATGGATCCCTTAGGTCTGAGAGCATTCAAAATGTGCTTGAAGAAGAGTTTGTTTCTCAGAGTGGACTTGAACTCAGTGAAATAAGTTGAAAAAGCCTGAGAGTGGAACCTTCATTTATTTATGGGACATTACTCAATGCTAGGAGGAAGAGCTGCAAAAAGATCCACTAAAGGCCAAAACTTGGAATGGCTGAAATATGAATCTAAGAAATTGGAAGTCATGGAAAATGAAATGGAACACATAAAGATTGTTATCCTAGGCTCTCATAATCTGAATTGGACTGGTATTGGCCCTTTTGAATCAGAAATTTATATGATTTACTATGCCGGGAATAACACAATCAAGAGGAATAACATGGCATTCATGGTCAAAAAGGACATTAAACAATACATTATAAAGAAGAATGCTGGGTTTGTACTTAATCACCTTGTGGAAAATCCCTTTGGTAAAATTATTATTATTAAAACTTATGGATCAAGTTCAAAACCTGGTAATGAAGAAGTTAAATGATTCTAAGAACAATTGCAATTAGGAATTGATCAAACATCTAGTCAATATGCATTTTTAATTTTTGGTGATTGGAATACAAAAGTTGAAAACAGAGAGGAAGGAAAAATCGTGTTTGGTGTTGGTCATAGAAATGAAACTGGGGCCCACTGGGACAGAGGTTCAATTCCAGCAGTGGGGCTGGGCCTCCTACTCCCACCACCGGAGAGCAGTGATGCCAAAAAAAAAAAAAAAAAGAAATGAAACTGGGGCTCACGTGATAAAATTTCACAAGACCCATGATCTATTCATAGTAAATATTTGCAATCAAAAGCACAAAGGCGATCATACAAATGTAACCTTCCAGATGGAATAGACAGCAATGCAAGATAGACCTTGAAAAGTCTTCTTTTGAGGGTGAATGCAAACTCATTGTTCTTGTTTCATTGTGAGCATAATCAGCCATACAATATTCTAATTCCAAATTACCAAGATCACTATTTCAGCTCATCAATGTCTACAAGAATCATTTTCATGCATTCATGTCATGTTTTGCAATTCAAGTTTTCTTGGATCTGTACTTTGTAAATTCCAAGTTCTGATTGTCGATGGATGTTTGCAGCTGTGTTCCTTCATGTGAGTATTGCTCTCTCAGCAAATAGAGATGCTGAAGGCCTTCCTCCCGCAGACAGCCCTCCACTCAGCTCATTATGGTTGACCTGACTTTGAGCAGGACTCTCTTGATGTCATATTTAGAGTCATTTCCAGCCCACAAGGCACATGTACTGGAATTATTATTTCCAATAATGTTTTGTTTCTTTGCAGAATATGTTTCAGTATCTGACAATCTTTTGAAACTATGCATAAGGTTTTCAGTGGCTACTTCTTAAGAAGTGGACAGGCTTGTTCTCTGAAAGCTTGGTCAAAATCAATATGTTTTGAGTGATTGTGCTGGCATTTGAAATACCAGTAATATAATGATCAGCATTACAACAGCACACAACCCATACCACTAAAACAAATTAACCGACAAGTGGTGGTTTGTAGTCTAGGAAATATGATACAGGAAATATCCATAACACCAAAAAAATCTCTACCTGTGGGGCGTTTATCAGTCTTATATTATGCTAGAGTTGCATTCTATATGCCAGAAACCCTAGGAACTTTGTGTATTCTGATATTTAAAATATTTAAAACTTAATATGACAATGATGTTATTTAAATTTTTATCGTTTTCTTTCCTAATATGTTGTGTTCATTTTAAAATAAATCTCAAAATCGTTTGTACACTCATTAATTTAAGACAATTTTATAGTCATTTCTATAATGAAAACAAATTATAATAGCTTTATTGTAAACAGTTGGCAAATAAAGTGATATTTACTAGACTCATCCCAGTTAGCTGATGTAATATTCACATTCTGTGATTTAAGCTAAGATGCTCCAGTTTAGTGTTTAATAGATCAAGATCAAAATGTTGTAGTTGAAACAATCTCTCCAAGTAGCTCTAAAGCAAATGTGAGAGGTGGTGGAATCACTCTGTGATATAAGGCACACAACAGTAAACCATATGTGTCAAATTCCAAAGTCAGTGATAACTCTCTTGAAAAATAAAACTTTTTCTATCAAGCAGTTAGAAAGTCATGTAAGACAAAATTTAACTGGTATTTTACTACATTTTTCAATGGCTTTGACAAGACACCCCACCCTGGAATTTCTCTTGGTATAAAATTTTCATCCAGTGCTACAGTCCTTCTTTTTGAGATCATTTTATTTGCAGCCAACTAAGAAAAAGAGGTGGACCCTATGGGGATAATACATTTGGAACAAATTAATGAATTGAAAAATAATACATAAAATTAAATTCTTTGATAAATTTGTCTGTGGGACTTGTTTTGAAAATCTGATAATGATATTGTAAATATACAATTGAGAAAGTTCTCTGTACACTACCTGTGATAGAATAAGGACAAAAAACTTAGGCATAACAAACACATTTACATAGAGCACTTGCAGAAAAATTGTAGGTCATATCAAAGTCAGTACAAGCCATTGAAACCATATTTTGTATGCGCCCCTCTAGGCATTCAGCAACCAAAAAAGATCTCTTCACCCGAGACTTTCTCTACATCTGTATTTGTGAAATGTTGCCAGCAGAGATCAGACTGATTTGGATTCATTGTCCTTGTGACTGTCCCAGTTATTTCATAGAAGTTAGACAAGTTATTTTCTCAATTGCATAAAAAACAGCCTACACTACTGAATATTATAAGAAAATTATATAGTTTAAATTATAACCAAAATGAGGGATCTTTTAATGATAAATATTATTCATTTTAATTTGTGACAGGATTATTCATCAGCTTACTGCATATGCTTTTGCAATCTAGAAATAACTGCAATGTTAATTCTCAAGGTAAAATTAATTAATGGTTATATGAAATTATTATTTTCTCATTCAACACATTTTAACTGCCTACTGTATGAATTTCTGGTTGCCTAACTAATAGCAAATGACCGTTGTCATGTAGTTATTGTAACTATGCCAGGAACATATATTAGTAGTCAAATGACAACAAATACAGTTTTCAATTGCATGACAGATTATTAACAATGTACAACACAAGTCTAAAGAAAATATTGAAACAATAATTTGGCACTGAGACAAAGTAAAAATTTCAAGTATGGTAAGCTTCCATACAAGGCTGGAAAAGGAATGAGGATGACAGGAGAACTGAAGCCACTATTCTATAGTCTTATAAAGACATTGAAAGTGCTGTGGACAAGTGGGAGCAGGAACAAATCTTTAGTTGAAGTATAACCAAAATGCTCCTTTGAAACCAGCAGAGCAAGGCGTCATCTCATATAATTTGGATGGATATCAGCAAGGACCAGTACTGCAGAAGTACATCATGCTTAAAGCAAAAAGTCAGTGAAAAACAGAAAGACGCTCAGTAAAAGAGATTGACATGGGGTCTGCAAGAAGGGGCTCACACACAGCTACAATTTTGAGCATGACGCAGAAACAGACTGTGATTCATTTGGTAGTACATCTGAACGGTCTGAGTAGAAAAAGAGTAGATGACAGCTAACAAAACTTAGCTAGGGGCATGAAGAACCGATGGACATGTTGTCAGGACATGGAAATTTGTTGTACAAGGTTATAGTGCTATTAGGTGCATTTATTTTGAGTCTTGTGCAACATAAATATATACTGCCAGGTCCTGCTGCAGCCTCACCATTGCTTTTAAGTTTTACCTTTTGTTGTAGCTACTGTGTCAAGCCATTGTGATAAGAACCACCCTCTTTATTGATGCTCAATACGATACCTACGGTGCTGGGTACAGGTTTTAGATCCATAAAAAAAAAATAAGGTCATATTATCGAATGGGTAAGTGTCCCCAAAATCTCCTGCTTAAGGAAAATGGTGAAGAGATTAAAAGAAAACATATAAACAAAACAACAGGATATGAATCTTCACCTATATTAGTAAGCCTTAAGTAATGCTAAAGCAATACTAAGTAGTTAACAGCTTCTTCAGTCTACAGGAAATCACTTCCAATCTATATGTTATCTTGCATTTTTTTCTCCTCTTCTTATTATCTTGCATTCCCCCCCAATCCTTATATCCATTCTATTCTGAGTGTATAGTAACTTAAATCAATAAATATTTCTCTAATGCTAATGGCTTCACTGAGGATCAAGGAGTACTAGGATGAGACAATTCTGTTTATTTAACACCAACCCCTACTTGCATTGATCTTTCTCTACCTTCCTCTCCAAATGTTCACCGTCTGCCTTGAGGGTGGGTGGGTTGGGTGGGTGTTGGGCTACTAACCATAAAATTGGTAGTTCAACCACTAGCTTCTGCATTAGCCTGTTGAGGCAGTCATGTGCTTATGTTAATTTTATGATTGAAATGTAGGGGTGGAGTCTAGCCTGTTAATCGCGCGATAGCCATTGAGTAGCCAATGAGGCCTCTATGTGGGCATGACTTTCTCCTGAGACTTCTGGGAAATCTCAAGATATTTCCCTCGTGAAGATGAGAAGCTATCTTCCCCAGTTGTTGGGAGTTAGAGAGACGATTAATCACGGACAAGACAAGCTGGCAGCATTCAAGAAGCAGGAGGAGCCAGCGGAGACCACACAGCTTTGCCCTGATGGAGCCAGACCTCTGAAGCTGGGGCGGCCAGATGGAGACCTCTGCCAGTGATGAGTTGCTTGTGCTGTTGATGGACCCTGAGCCCTGGTTGCGAGGTGCCCTGCTAGCACCGGGATTCTGCACTCACTGACCTGGGACTTTGTGAGTTGGAAGAAGACTTTATAGACTGATTTCAGGCATATGGGTTAATATCGGACATATGACTTTGAACTGGACTGGACTGGGATGCTTTCAGTGTCACATTCCTTTTGTATATAAACCTTATCCTTATATCGATATGCATGTCCTTGAATATGTTCCTCAAGTCTACCCAGACTAACACACCTGTGTAAAGATTTCCAGTCTCACAAGCCCTGCATTTGGTCCCTAGAAGTCAGGATTAACTTTATACCAATGAATTTAATTTGGCTTCGGTTATGCAGATTAACTTACCCTGAAAACTTGGCGCAAGTCCTTTCAAATCCTGAAACCTGAAATACTTGAAGGACTATTCCAAGCCAAAGCCCAAACCAAGTTCACTTCCATGCAGTAGATGTTGAGAGTGAGCCTGTAGGCAGAAAAGAACTGTCCTGGTGGGTTTCTGAAACTGTAACGCATTAGAGAAGTGGCTGCTGCTAACCTAGCAGTTGGCAGTGTAACTCACATCCAAAGCACCACAAGATCTCCTTGAAGAGGCATCACATGTCCTAGGTGTAGAGACGTGCTTTATTGGAAATATTTGAGCCAAGTGCCCAGAAAATACTTTTCATTCAAACTCACTATATATCATCCTAATGAGATGAAATTGTCAAAAGTTCACTTTACTTTGCCTATTATCCTTAAAATATATACAATATTGATTGCTGTGTTTGGAAAATATATAGTTAACTGATAGTGATTTTTCTTTTAAATAAAAACTGTGGATTTAAAATAACTATTTTATAAAAAAGAAAACTTATCTCTAGTATCTTGCAAAGTTTGGTCTTGCTTAAGATCACAAATATTTATAGCAGCAGAATGCATAAAAGATTGCATTTTCTGGGCCTCCCACTACCACTAGAGGGCCATGATACCCCCCTCCCCCCAAAAAAGATTGTATTTTATTGTGTAAAATTACTCTTCTAGACACATGAAATTCTTATTACTGTTCTAGGCATATGGAATTCTTATTCCATAATTAGTACATTATTTTCTGTTTCCTCGCTTTAAATGGTCATCTTTTATCTATGCAAAATTCCATATTTACACTATTGAGCTAATGGGAAATTATGAATAGAGTGTGTTGGGTTTCAAAAAGAAGAGACATTCAGAAATTTCAGCAGAATAACAAAATTTCTTTGAAAAGTCAAGCACAATTAGACACCATATCAATTCAAACATTTTGGGGTAATTAAAATAAACCAAGAATGAGTAACTGGACACCTACTCAAAACACAATAATAAATTTTCGCATATACTTTCTAAAATTAGACATAGCTGTTTCCTAAGTTTTTGTTCCAGCTATAAGTTAATGAATCTTACACTGACACATTAAGTAAGGTATATACAATGGCCTTCAAAGAGTTCATGGGGAAAATGGAATAAAAAGTTAATATAACTTTCCAAAAAACTTCTGATAGTTCTCTCATATAAAGTGAGTGTAGTTTTCCACACTTTCAGCTCTGCAATGGTATTTAGCTGTCAAAAACCCAACAGACGAAAACTGTAGCTATTATATACCCTTAGAGCCCTTCTTCAGAGAAGCTAATTATTTTAATTTTAGGCTTCATATATGCCTGTCTAAAGTGAGCCACTTGCATTGTTATTGCAGGTTTATTTTCATTCTGAAGTAGTGGCTATCCATTTTGTGTTTCACCCTCTGAGCTGAGCTGTATGAGTGCATTTAGCTCAATTGACTCTCCATGTGCTCTAGGTGCCAGCTTCTGCTGCGGCTCCACTTCACTGCTCACAGATGAAGCACTGCCTAAGCAGGATTTAATTCCCTAGCAAGCTATCACCTGTGACTTGCATATATTTGAAATAGGCCACCATCAAACACACAGCGCAATGATACACCACATTGAATAAAGGGTTCCTCTGATTTGCATTGGATTCATATTTCCAGACAGCACAAGCAAGAACTAAATAACAGGCTTTCAAGCTCTCAAACAGGGTGTACCTGGGGGCATTGGCTGTGGATAGAATCCTGGAGCAGAGCCTGGTTTGCATAAACTGATAAAATATTGTAAAATAATCTCTTAAAAATGAGCCATTGCTTTGTTTTTTAATCAATGAAAGCACATTCAATTAAAAGATCCCGTGTGTTTAGAGAGCGGAAAATATTGCCACTATCTGCTATTAGCAGGCAAAAAGTTATTACATAAACCACTAAAAGTGAGTAAACAAAATGTCTTTCATTACTGTTTTGTGTACTTTAATTTCATAAAATAACATGAACTAATTTTGCATCATTAAATTTTATACTCTGATTTGATAAATTTTCATTCCCCTGCAGTCAATGAAGTTCCACCAAGACATTGTGACTTCATCTTTATTATAACAAATATTTATAACAAAACAGAGACTTGTGCTTGAAGGTTGACTTGTTGTTTGGGGGGGATTTTTGTTTTGATACGATCAGGAAAAGCTGTGTAGCTCTTGTCTTCCTAGGGCTTATTTGACCTTTTACTTCTCCACCTTTCCACTCACTTGCTGGAGTCGGTATTGATGCAGGTTATCACATCCAGATTGCATTTCCCAAGCTCTGGTGACAACTGGCTTCCAGCTCTATACACCAATAAGAAAGACTGAAGAGAGAGTGGAGCATAAAGTGATAGTGAATCTATAACACATCTTCCCTTCTTTCTGTAATTTGATGGCATCTCCAGTAATTATTTTAACTTTGCTCTACGTCCATTGCCTGATCAACGGCCCATGCAGCGAGATACAGCTAGTGGCAATGGTAGGTGGACCAGCTGTGACTTCCTTCAGCTACACAGGGAGAAGAATCCAACCCGACATCTGCCCCAGGATGATTCCTGTTGCACACATCAGTTCTCCTCCTCCTCCAACACTGTTTTAGCCTATTCTGTCCCCACGCGTTCCTCCCATGATCATTACCTTCTCTGCTGGCCTCTGTGATTTGTTGCAATGGCCACACAGAATTTACAGACAATACTCTAGATACTGGGCGTTCGTTAGAGCAGGATACACTTGTTTTATCCCAAACATCTTTTAATGAGCCATGATAAAAGCACCTCCCCTTGCCCTTAATTATTTAACAAATGTTATAGCGCTACTACGTTGTCTTGTGTGGCAAAGGAACTTTGCTGAAATGACTATGTTGAATGAGGCCAACAACATAGACAAAGCATCAAAAGCAAGGAGGTAGGAGAATCAGAGTAAGAGAACACATTTGGAGAATGGAAGCAGAGCAAAGGAAAGCAATGCAGTCAAGGAGGCAGGATGAGAAGGGGCTGGGACTGCCCAAGCAAAGATCAAAGGGAAGAAAGAGCAGGAGCCAAGAAGTGGTGTCAGAGCAAAGAAATGGACTCTCCTCTACGGTCTCCAGTAATTGCGCATCTTGGCTAGCACACGGGATATTACTAGACTAACCTAAATGGATGCTGATTCATCTTGACTGTTTTACTCCACGAAATGTGTGGTAGCTTGTTAAAAGAGCAGTTTAAAAACTCATCGCCATGGTGTCACAGCTGACTCATTGTGACGCTGTAAGACAGGATGGAAAGGGCCCTGTGAGTGTCTGAGATTGGACCTCTTTGCTGGAGTGGAATCCTCCATCTGGCTTATTCAAATTGCTGGCCTGTGGCTAGCAGACCAATGTGTAACCATAACACCACCAAGACTCCCATGAGATAGCAAGAGGAAACCAAGAGGACTTTTGTGTTTACCTCCAAATGTATAGTGTTGGTAACTTTTCAGGCAAATTATTGCATGGCCTTCTTTTGATCTCTCAATTTTTTAAAACAAACTTATCATATAAGTCACATGTCATGTAATTTAATAGTTCAATCATATTAAAACATGTGCATTCATCACATGTATAAGATTGTATCTTTGCGTTTAGTTGTTGTTAGCTCCCTCGTGTCCCCCAACTTCCCTGGCCGTGTTCCAAGGTAATTTTTCATCCAGTTATTGCCCACATAGATTCATCTCCTCTGCATTTCATGCAGAGAAACACACACTGCCAACATTATCTTTCCTCTGGGATGCACTTCAGAGTCAGGATAAGATTTATTAGCATACAGTCCTGTAAAACTGATCAAAGTTAACTGTAGCAATCAAGAACATGATACATAAATACATTAATAAATGAATGAATCGATGAATCACTCTTCAAAGTACCTGGAAATCTTTAAAGCAACAAGGCTGGGTGCCAAATCACCTCCCCCCACTCCCAAACGGGTAAGTACATAGAAGTAACTCTCTCTATAAATAAAGTATTCCCTTTACATTTGTCCTCCAGTGTATTTTGCCAATTCATCACTGGTGAAACAGATTTAATACAGAATGGTACCTGGAGCTTTAAACAATGTTGCTAATTTGAGGAAGCGAATTGAATTGCTCTCTGAATTTGCAACCGTGGCAAGGAGTTAGAAGTTCATGGGGGACACAGGCTATAAGAAGAAGACATTAACTTCAAAAATTGATAAACTATATCAAACCACAGATTGCAAAATTTCTGAAAATCCCAAGGAAGACTAATCTGAAAGAGCAAATTAAAAATATACTTTTGCAAATGAGAATGCTATGAAAAAAATAAGTCTAAAGTGAAAAGCTAAAAAACAGCCATGGATTAAGGTTGACACCTAAAAAGAAGCAACAATGACACTGACAGAAGAATTTACTCAGAAATTTTTTAATCATTTTCTTGGGGGCTCATACATCGTTTCTCACAATACATAAATACATATACTGTGCCACGCTTCTTTGTATGCCTGCTGCTGTCATCATTCTCTGAACTTCCACCTTTTCACCTGAGTCCCTGACATCAGCTTCCCATCCTTTCCCCTCCTTCCTTTCTCCCCCCTCACCTTCCAACCCTCAATATGATATAAATTATTATTGTTTTGCCATAACTTACACTGCCCGATGTCTCCCCTCACCCTCTCCCCCAATGTCTGACCCCTGGTAGGAGGTTATGTGTAGATCTCCCAAGTCAGCTCCCCCTCTCTACCTCACTTTCCATCTAGTAGCTCCACTCCTACTACTCGCCCCAAGAAGTTCATCTGTCCTGGGTTCCCCGCATTTCCGTTTCCCATCTCCGCAAGTGTACATCCTCCAGACCAGCTGGATTTGTAAGGTAGAACTGGGACCATGACAGTTGGGGGAGGAAACCTTCAGGAACTAGAGGAAAGTTGTATGCTTCATCATCACCGCAGGACTACCCTGTGAGAGGATGTCTAGTTACCCACAGATGGGCCTTGGATCCCCATTCCACTCCCCCCTACCCCATTCGTAGTGACGTGATTCTTGTTCTTTGATGCTTGATAGCTGCTTTCTGCAGCATCCCCTGATCACACATGCTAATGTGTTTCTTCCACGTGGGCTTTGCTGTTTCTGGGCTAAATGGTCATCCATTCACGTGACCTCAAGTCTTCGCGATCCCAGGAACTTTATCATTTGGTCGCCAAGTGTCATCAGATTTCTCTTCTCTGTGATTAATCCCTTCTGTCTTCAATGATCTTGTCGAGAGGGTGGGCACACAATAATATGATTTTTGTTCTTTGATGTCTGATATCTGGTTCTTTCTACATATCATGGTCGCACAGGCTGGAGTGCATCTTCTAAGGTGGGCTTTGTTGTTCCTGGGCCATATAACCATTTGTTCACCCTCAAACTTTTAAGTCCTCAGTTGTATCATTTGGTAGCCGGGTACCATCAGCTACCTTTACAACCCTTATTCAATCGCCACGTCCTCAGTGATCATCTCTTGAGAGACTGCTTACAGTGATACGACTTTTTCCTGCTTAATGCCTGAGGTCTGGTCCTTTTGACACTTCACGGTCACTTCCTCCATATGGGCTTGGATACTTCTCAGCTAGATGGCTGTTTGTTTATCTTCAGGTTTAGACACCCCAGACTCTATACACTTTGGTAGCTGGGCACCATGGGTTTTCTTTACCACATTTGCTTACGGAACTATTTGAGTTCAGTGATCACATTGGATCAGTGAACATTCTGAAATGCCAGATCAGTAGAACAAAATGTTCTTACCTTGAGGGAGAGCACTTGGGGAGTGGTCCAAGGTCCAGTTTCTACTTTAGTACTAAACATATAAACATATGCATCTGGGTTTATTCACTCCTTATAACAAATGCTTATATTTACATATTTATATGTCTGTGTTTAGATCTCTGCAAGTGCCTTTGTCTTCTAGTTCCTTCCTCCATTTCCTTCTGCCTTCCTCCTGCCCCAATGTCATGTTCTGCCTTCATTTGGGTTTCAGTACTTCTCTATTACGTTACCCTTACTTTGACCCCATCTGGCCTCTCACACCCTCCCTGCCACCAACTATTGACTACCCGTTGTTTCCCCCATCCCAGAGTCTGTCCAGGCCCCCCTTCCTCTCCCCACTTCCCCGAGTCGCCCTCCCCCCCCCGAAACCATCAACCCTGTCTTTTTCTCATCCAAACTGTCCAACCAGTGGTGCTCCTTTCTTGATTAGGTCCATTTTGGGTGCTGAGGCCACATTTCTTCTCCACCATATGACCCTGAAATGTCCTCTGTCATTGTCTGCTTCCATAGGGAGACCATATGACAGGTCCTGTTGTTGTTCACCCAGTCCCCACTGTGGTGTAGGTTCCTGCAAAGGCACAGTCTTCTGGGCATTGTGGGCAGGGCTTAGATCATCATGGGGACCAGACCAGATCTCTTTCTCATCCTCTATGTCCACCTGTGTTCATGTGGGTGTGGCATTCTGGTCCCTCCCCCAACCTGTTCTCTGCCACCCCTATTTCCAGATCAGGAGTCTGTCCAGCTCTGGATGTGGCCAGTCCCGCTGCACTCTCTTTTCATGCCTTCTTCCATGTGCCCACTCTGTCTTCAAACTTGGATGCTTCATGGTAGGATCTGCACACCCACTCCAGTTTTTGTGGAGATAATATCCATACTCTCCCCTTGCCTCCTCTGTTATTCTTTCACTTTCAAATCCCCTTTTTATCCCTTCCCCCTCCTTCCTTCTCCCTTACTGTGGTGTACCCAACATGTACCTTCCTAGGTTTGGTCCCCTCTCCTCCTGTTTCCCTAAATCTCTACCCAACTGTTAAGTTATAGGAGGCTTCTCTTCTATACGTACCTTGCTGATTGCACTTACCTCAGGAGACTCATGCTGTATTTCTCCTTTTGTGATTGACTGACTTCGCTTAGCATAATTTCCTCCAGCTCCTCCTATGAGGAGACGTGTTTCATGTATTGCTCAGTGCTTTTGAGTGAAACACAGTACTCCATTGTGTGTATTTGCCAGAGTTTGCTGATCCACTCATCTACCTATGGAAATTTACATTGTTTCCAACCCTTTGTGATAGTGAATTGTGCTGCAATAAACATTGAGTATATACCCAGTAGAGAGATTGCTGGGTCATAAGATGGCTTAATTTCCATTTTCCTTAGACATCACCAGACTGCTTTCCATAGTGGATGCACATATGTACAGAACCACCTTCCAGGAGCTGTTGGAAAGCAGAAACACAGTCCCAACTGTGCAAGCCAGGGCCTTAGAGGACAGCCTTGAGGTACCTCATCCAGATTCATGGTCTGGGTCTTTGCAGATCCAAACAGAGATTAGATCAGTGGAGAGTGCATACCAAGCCTAGAGGGTATCTTCCCCTTGAACCTAGCCAGGGTCTGGAAATACAGGGGACCAGTGACCTAGTACTGGGAGCTCCCCTGACCCAAGGAGGGTAACACCATTCTAGGTTAAATCGACACCGATACCAACCCAGGAATCTCATATAGTCCTACCACTTATCAATCAGTTAAATTAGTTTCCCATAGGTGTCCCCAACAACAATTTTTTAAAGATAAAACAAAAAACAAGTGGTGAAGAAAGTCGATGGTGCCCGGATATCATAAGATATAACATCTGGAGTCCCAAAGGCTTAAAAGTAAACAAGGGGCCATCCAGCTAAGAAGAAACAAAGCCAACATGGAAGAAGCACATCAGCCTGAGTGACCACAAGGTGTTGAAGGGATCCAGTATCAGACATCAAAGAACTAAAATTGCATCATTATAAATGAGGGGGAGTACAGATTGGGTATTCAAAATCCATCAATAGGTGAAGTGACATTCAGTTACAGAGGAGTTGCAGGGAGGAGATGAGCCAGTCACGGTAGAGTGTAGTAAAACTGAAATATGCAACTTTCCTCTAGTTCTCAAATACTTCCCCCCATTTACTATCATGATCCCAATTCTACCAGACATATCCAGCTAGACCAGGGAATGTACACTAGAGTGGGAAACATGGGGAATTCAGGATAGATAATCCTTTCAGGACCAGTGGTAAGAGAGGTGATATCGGGAGGGTAGAGGGATAGTAGAATAGAAAGGAGAAACCAATTTCAGGGATCTACATATAACCTCCGCTCTAGAGTACAGAGAAGTGAGTAAAGAGACACATTGGATACTGTATATATGACAATTTGTAAATCATTAAGGGTTCATAAGGGAGGGGGAGTTGGGAGGCAGGGGATATATGGGGAACTGGTATGGGGGCCTAAGAGGAGGGAGGGTGTTTTGAGAGTGATGATGACAAGTGTGCAAATGTGGTCTGTATACAATTGATGTATGTATGGATCGTGATGGGAGTTGCATGAACCCCCAATAAAATGATTTATTTAAAAAAGGAGGGGGAAAGAAGGCCTTATACCAGGGGCTCAAGTATAAAATATTTGGAAATGAAGATAGCAGCATGTGTACAAATATGCTTGATACAAATGATGTATGGAATGCTATAAGGGCTGTAAGAGCCCCCGATAAAATCAATGAAACAATGTTTATGTCAAATTACAGTTTGGATCAAAATATGTGGACAATTCATAATAAAATCTTAGCTTTATAATAAAAATGTAAAAACAAAAGAACTGAAACCACTAACATTAGATCAATTCAACATGGCAGCTACATATAGGTTGCTGAGACTTTGCATGTTTAAAGGAAGAGAACGTCTCCTCTTTCCCTCATAAAACAGCTGGTGGCTTTGAACTGTTTACCTAGTGGTTAGTTGTTGAAATGTTTTCCTGACACCAACGTCAGCACACCTGTATGGACAGTGACATTAGTGGAAAGAAAAGTAGAATAAAATGAATTCCTTACCTTGCTAACAGTAAGCATAAGTCAAACCAGACTTTGATAAGGGCTAAGAGTATGTGTTGAAAGAATGCCCAAAGGAAATTACCTAAAAAGAAAGATAATGGTTTTTAAAATCTATTGGAGAATTGTAATAAAATAAATGACCAAACTACTATAATTGGCCTCATAAGAAAAATATAATTTGTATACTTCTATATACATAATTTAAAATGGTGCAAGCCAATAATGTGGAACTTTAAAATACTATTAATAGTTGAGGGAAGAATTAATACTGATTCTACATAACATCTCCAGAAAGAAGAAGAGGAGATGATGTAAGATAAGATTCTCAGCATGAAAAAAATTTTTACCAAAAACAGATATTGATCATGGCTGAAAGCAGAGAATACCAAGAAGATTTTTACATGGGTTTGAACAACTATGGTAAGGCATCAACTGTATGGATAATACTAAATTATGAATAAATTGAAGAGAATGGGAATTTCAGAATACTAATTATGCACTTAGAGAACTTGTACATAAATCAGGAGGCAGTTAGCTGTTCAAACTGTATGAAAGAATGCTGCATGGTTTTAAATCAGAAAAGGTGAGTGCCAAGATTGCATTATTTTTCCATAGTCATTCAGTATGTCTGCTCGTGAGCAATGTGACAAGTTGGTCTACATGAAGAAAAATTCAGTGTCAGGACTAGAGGAAGACTCATTAAAAACCTGACATACACAAATGATATAACTTTGCCCCCTGAAAGCAAAGGGGGCTTTACAGACTTACTGCTAGAGATCCTTAATATTCAATTAGATGACACCTCAATATAAAGAAAAAAAATCATCACGATAGGACCAACAGTCAAAATCTTATATAATGGAGAAAACAGTATACTGGCCAAAGATTTTGTTTTCTTTGTTTTCTTCATCCTTGGAAGCCCCGAGAAGATATGAAACATAATATTTTAAGAAATATATTTGCAAAAAAGACATGATAGCTTTAATCATAGCATGCACATGTGAAACCTGGACACTGAATATGGAATTCTTAAGAGCAATTGTTCTTGTTAGGTACTGTCACACGGGTTCATCTCATAGAGACCCAGCATACAAGAGATTCGCACATGGCTCAGTCTTGCACCATCCTCACAATGGTTCTAGTGGTCCAGCTCTTGTGGCAGACATGGTGTCAATTCATTTTGTTGAGGACCCTCCTCTTTTCACTGCCCCTTCACTTCACCAGGTATGATGTTCTTCTCCAAACAACAGTCAGACTTTCACAAACGTAAGTGGCAATTGAAAATACCTGGCTTGGAATAGCCACACGTTAGACATCAAAGTAGCATCTTTGCCTATCAGTAGATTTTGTGCAGCAGATTTTCCCAAAAGAATGTGTCACTTGACCTCTTGATTCCTGTCTCTGTGAGCATTGATTGTGGAGCCCAGCCAGATGAAATCCTTGACATGCTTTATCATTATGGTGTTAGCAACTGAAGTGTCATTTATGGTTCTGTTTATATATACCATGGAGTACATGAAGACCAAACAAGTATGTCCTATAAAAATAAACAGTCAGCATGCTCTTTAGAAGCAAGGCAGCAATGCTTTCGTCTCATCGATTTAGAATGTGTTCTTAAGAAGAAACAGTGCCAAGAGTAGGACATCCTGCTTGCTAATGCACAGCTTCTGGGGAAAAGAGAGAAAGATCCTCAAAGAGATGGATGGATGCTGTGACTAAAACAAGGGCTTGAAATAGAAGAGTGTGTGCAAAAATAGAATTTTCAATAAATTTTTTGAAGACCCTTCAAAAAAATTGAAGCAAAATTTAGAAGAGGACATGGTGTCAGATGGATATTGGTGGAGAGGAGTGAATGCCAGGAACCTGAAGAGATTCACTTGTATTTCATTGACTGTGCAAAAATATTGAACTGAGTAGATCATAACAAAGTATGGACAACATTTCAAAGAATGTTGAAATTCATAGTGAAGTTCATAGTGTTTATGCAGAACATGTACACAAACCAAGAGGAAATGAGATAAACATTACAAAGGGATACTATGTTGTTTAAAATGAGAAAGTTGTGTGTCAGCATTATATCTTTGAGCAGTCCTTTTATATGATAAGCAAATAATTCTAGTTCTGGGCTACTGAATGTGGTATTGAGATTGAATGAAGGATCATTCACAACATTTGATACCCAACAAACTTGCTGGCTGAAAAGCAAGAAGACCTGGGAAACTTACTGATGACCAAAGACTACAACTTTTGTGTAGATTGTAAATCACCTGCAAACAAGGCAAAAGTACTCACAACTGGACCAATAGAAAATATCATGATAGATGTTTAAAAATAATAATAATAAAATGTTGCCAAGGATTTTATCTACCTGAGACCAAAATCAGTGGTCTTAGAAATCAAAGGCTATTTGGGCATTTTGCTGCAAAAACTCTCTTTCAAGTGTCGAAGAGCAAAGGCGTCAGACCAGGGTTCAAGGTGTCTCTGTGCTCTGGGACAGGCTTGACGGCACCCAGCACCAAGAATCACACCTACTCAATCTGGTTCAAAATTCTGGCTCATGTTTTAAACAGATACAGACATTTTCAAAAGAGAGATGTATTCTTCTTAGAATATTTATGTTCCTGATAAAGATTTGAATATAAATAATTTGAGCATTTAATTTTTAATAAATTATCATATTCCATCAGATTCTAATAGAGAAGAAATCCCCCTGTGGAGTATAATGAACAGATTTCTATGTAGTTCATGTGTCTTTTTTTCTGACTAATGGGAAACAAATGAAATGTTGAAAAAGTCGCATTAGAGTCAGTCACACACCATAAATTGCCTTTCTTAGCGTGTCATGCCTAAAATGAATGGATGCGCCCCAGGGGAGAATTCCATTAGAGCACAGACCCTTTTCATTCAGAAGCTCAGCCTCATGTCATGAGCAAGAAGGAAAAGTGTGCGAACCCCTATTGGACCAGTTTCATGGCATAAGAGGGGTAGACAAGTATAGTTGTCAATAAAACTGAAACAGGTGTAAAGCATGGAAAACGTTCTTTCTATAATCCAGGAGAATTGACAGTTTTCTTGAGATCTAGTCTTTTGATACTTTAAAAATTCTATTGTTTACCCTAAAACATCCAAACTTTATTATTGGAAGTGAATGATAGCAATATTTACTCATGCTGGTCATAAAATGCTCATTTTTTTTCTTTCCCCAAAGTTGTCCTGTGACTGTGAATGAGAGTCAATATTACTCTACTTCATAATATAATGAGACATACAGAGCCAAGAAAAGAAAGGTAGACATTAACTGAGGACTATATTTTGTTTATTCTAAGTGATTTTCTATCTTTCTTGTTCCTTTATGCACACATATACTCACAACTGTCACAGTTTTTCATAGATTTATGTGATTCCTTATGTTTTATTTATAGCAAATTTGACCTACTTATTTATAGTTATTTTTTCTTATAATTCTTTGTAAAATATCTCTTTGTGGACTATAGAAAATCTATTTCATGTTTTAAAAATTTTTAAATGCATATGTGCCACCTGCTACATTGTATTTCCATTTATTTTAACAGTCCTATAAGCTTATCCAAATAATAGGCACACTTTTGTACTCTTCACATCCCATGAGCCCCATTCATGTAGAATATTTCTTCTGTGGCTTTGTGTCAGGGCCTTGGTATTTTTTACATGCTTTATTTTTCATTATAATAAGTGAGAATTTTCACATTAATTTAATTAACATTTATGGAAAGATGATTATTTTTGGCCAAAATAACTGCAATTAACCTAAGATTCTTAGGTATCCTTAAAGTTCTTTTTAAACTTTTAAAAAAAATTTTAGTTTATATATATTGTGTTCTGAAACATCTTTTTATAAAAACAACTTTAGTTGTGAAAAGACACTTAACATAGTGAGTAAGAATAGAGTAAATTAAATTACTCTCCTGATGTCCACCTCTCCTTTCAGTCATTTCTATTACAATTTCTCCAGGCACCCATATCTTTTGATAAACATTTTCTCATTGTTTCCACTTGCCTTTCTTTTTAATCATTGGCTTTGGAGACAATAATCATTACTTGAATTCCTGAATCACTATAATTTTACCCATCACTAACATAATGACACTTATATTACCCAAATATTTTGTTTTGTTTTGTTTTGTTTTGGGGGGCATCACTGCCCCCTGTTGGTGGGAGTAGGAGACCCAGCCTTGCTCCTGGAGAGCACTGCTGGATTTTGAACCTCCAACCCAGTGGGCCTCAGTCCTGCACACAATCACTAAGCCACCAGGGTTCAGCCCTACCCAAATATTTTTAACACAATAATTTTGCCAAAGTTTCTTAAGCGCTGAAGCTAAATTTTTCCCTTAGTTTACCATTCTCCAGGTTATACTAGCCAAGAACTGGCCAATGCAACTATAATGAAGCCTTGCTAAAAATGAGATTACTATCCAAAGTAGCTTCAAAATAAGATAATCAAAATGTTGAGATTGATACTAACATACATAAATGAATATATCTAAATGATTTTTGATACATTGTAAATGCTATTATAAAAGGGCACTATGTGCATTATGCCCATCAATACAAAGGTCTAACAAGAAAAGTTCTAGTAAAGAAACTAAAACTCACTTCCATCAAGTTGATTCCTAATTAGAGCAAGCACATTGGAATTTAGGAAACCCCAATTAAACTGTTTTTTGAAACAGGAATCAGTTA
The DNA here is from genome assembly GCA_004026705.1 of Nesogale talazaci. Lineage (NCBI taxonomy): Eukaryota > Metazoa > Chordata > Mammalia > Afrosoricida > Tenrecidae > Nesogale > Nesogale talazaci. Next base: position 28,331 of record PVJH01026359.1, read on the forward strand.
CATACCACAAATTATAGAAAAATTAAGAATAACATTTTACTTGAACAAGAAGAAGGAGGTCAATATCTAATACACAGCTAATATTTGTATGCTTTACTTCTATTCTAATATTATTTCTTCTTTTCATTATTGCTTCTATTCATTTTATTTTAAATATATTTAATGCAAATAACTAAAGAATGTCACAAAATGGGTTCATAATCTTGATATTACGTAAAATACAAAGTAAACAAAACATTGTCCTTGATCTGCTCCATATGTCCAAGTGTTTCTAGGATGTTACTTTTCTCTGCTTGAACTAAGCAAAGAATCTGTTTGGAGGTCACTGTTTCTCTGATTGCCTCACATTTATAAAGCTTTCTGCATTCATTGTAGCCCATAGCTCCTGTTACCAGAAATAATCTGTTATTATCATTAAATATTCTTTGTATTCATTAAAAACTTTAAGCTGAAAGCCATTATCATCTCTGATGCATTTTAATTAGCATAGTATCCATGGCCATTGAAAATAATACAACTTTATTGAGAATTTTGTCACAGAACTGTGTCAAATATTCCTGATATATTCTGCATATATATAAGGAAATCCATTATCTTCATAATAGTAGTACAATTCAACTTGAAGCTTTGACTAAATTTCTTTCATTTCCTTTGCTGCAATTTCTATAAAGTATCTTATAATTACTGACAAGATAAAGGAAGTAACCTTATACCTGTATCTTGCAAGTATATTTTCTATATGAAAAAAGAAATGTTTACCCACCAATAATACTTTCTAACTCAGTCTATAGAAAAATCAAGAAATGTCAATCCTTTTGAAACGACAAATCAGTTTTAAATTTTAATTTACAGTAAAACCTTTTGTCTGTTTGTTCTAGTTCCATTTTCGCAGAGGTATCTTGGAGGAAAGCCTAGCCAAGTATGGCAAACATCCAGAGAATTTTGTTTTCTTCTTTTTTTTTTTTTGCCTTAGTGAATTAGAGGGGTCTATAATTGAAGGGTGGGTGATCACAATCTTTTGCTGGCTACACTTTTAACATCACTATAATACAATATAAGACATGCTATATGCAACTATTAGAATATATATGTACATCCATAATTTGTATTGTTTGTGACTCTCATTTTTTTCTGTCTTTCCTTCAACCACATGGAATTATACTTCAGGATTTGCTGTTTATAATCAAGACTTTATTTATTTTTAACAGTTTTATAAAAGCAGTTATGCTTTGGTTTGAAAGTAATAGAGGACACAATCCCCCACCCCCACAGTAGCAAAGATTTTAATTCTCTGTTCCATTAAAAACTAATGTAAATATTTGGCAATATTTTCACTATTTTTACTGTTCACTTTTTTGGGGCTAATAAAACTCTTATTACAATTCACACATCAATTGAATCAGGCATGTTTGTACATATGTTGCCTTCGTTCTTTTCTAGACCTTTACTTTCTATTGAGCACTTAGTATCTGCCTGCTCCCATAGCCCCCTGATAGATTGTACATTGTTATTATTTTCATCTCTCACCCTGTATGCTGCCTCCTTCCCCCATATTTTCTGTTGTTCTTCCCCAGGTAGAAAGATGAATGTTGACATGTCGATCATTGCAATCAGGATCATGGTAGTGGGGGGATGAGGAAACCTCAAGAAACCAGAGGAATATGGTGTACATCATCATCGATGCTTTACTAAACACTGGTGGCTCATCCCTTCCCTGTGACCCCTCTGTGGGGAAATTATTCCCCTGTCTACAGATGGGCTTTGGATCTGTCCTCCAGCCCTCCTCATTTTCAACAATATATTTTTGTTTGTTACATGTCTGCTGATG
>PVJH01026360.1:0-30142 GCA_004026705.1 Nesogale talazaci
ACCAATGAGGCCTCTGTGTGGGCGTGACCTTCTCTCGAGGATTCTGGGAACTCCCGTCTTCCTCTCTGGAGGTGGGACACACTCTCTCTCTGCTTCATCTTCCTGCTAACAAGGCACATGGAGCTATGCTGATGGAGCCAGAACTCTGGAACTGGAGGAGCCATTTGGAGACTCACGCCAGTGCGGGGAAGCTTCCATGTGCACTGGATCCATAAGATTTTGCACCCACTGGTTTGTGATCTTCGATTAAATGTATTGTGTGAGTCTGAAGAGGAATTTATGGGCTGGTATCAGACATAGGAGCTATTATTGGACTTATGGACTTGATCTGGACTTGGCTGGGATGTTTTCTTACAATATAATTACTCTCTGAGATTAACTTCTCTCTTACACATATATGAGTGTCAATGAATTTGTTTTTCTAGTCAACCCAGATTAACACAGTTTCTATGAGTCAAAAACCACTTGATGGCTGACTTGTAGTCTGCTAATTGTGACAAAATAATTTTCATTTTGTTAAAACCAACTACTTAAAGTATTTCTGTTATAGCAGCAGCAGAGAATGGAAACATGCAGACCATCTCATTTGAGTCTAAATCAGCATATAGTTGTTCTTAGGCAAGTCTGTGGCAAGCCCAGGGATGGACAGTTTGCCTTCAAGAAGAATGTAGTTAAAAGCGGATCAGCTTACACAGAAAGGGATCACACAAAAAGAAGGGGAGAATTTGAGTATTTATGGAAAGCAGACAATTATATACATGTCATATAATTAAAGACTGGAGATCATGGTTTTTCTTGTAACCTCTACCACATGTAGCCAGGTGATCAGAACTAGCCAGGTAGCCAGTTTTAACTTGTAAATGTGTGCACACTCTTCTTGGGGTCCTTTCCTCATATCTGTTGTCCTGCTTATGACAGTGATGGGTTGACCTGACCCGAATCATGCTTTTGGGATGATTTCCTTTGCTTTCTGTTATACATAATGAACATCATGGTTGTGAGCCAGCAGCCTCCATGGCTTTCAGTACTGCATACACCTGGACAGTTTTCCTTGACTGGATAATTACATTTATTTTGTCTTTGTCCTGTGTAAGCTTTAATGAGAGGGCCTCTAGACTATGTCTGATTCTGTGGTCTTTTTCCTGGAACATGAAGTTCAGAGAGTTTATTAGTTTCCCCAAAGCAAGACGTTAACAAGTCACCAAACTGAGGGACATGAACATGGTTCATGTTCTCTAGAGTTTGGGTGTAACCCTCATGCCATGTTGTCCAACAGGACTAAGGCACCAGATGCAATTTCACTGTGCACAGGTGAGAATGAAAAGACACGCCATGATTTCAGAAGCTGCACCAAAAGGAAGTTGTGGTAGTCAGAACAAGTATTATCATCCTCGTTTTAAAGATGACAAACTAGGCAGGTCATGGAGCCAGATGGTTGGAGCATGGTCCTATTTTTGACCCCAAGTTTAGACCCCTTGACTCCTCATTCTTAGGTTCATATGGCTTTGTTTTAATCAGGTGAAACATATACCATAAATATTATACACTGCAATATAGTAAATGGATCCCTGGTGACACAGTGGCTGAAACTTCAGGCTGCTACCGTTTGAACCCTAGCAGCCTGAAGCACCTGCCCTTCCTGAGAAAGATGGGGCGGTCTGCTTCCTGAGAGATTGACAGCCTTGGAAACCCCAGGGAGCGGGTCTACTCAGTCCTATAAGGTTGTCCCAAGTTGTAATCAGCTCAATGACAATGGGTTTTCTTGGGTTTAACGTGTCCTAATCACAATGACACTATCCTATACTTAATTATTAGTGAACGACCTCAGATATTGTACTTTTCTGAGAAAGAGACGGACATATCAAGATACTTAAGGTCATGTGGGAAATTATCCAAAAGCCAGTGGTATGAGTTCCACAGCTTTTTAGAAAGAAAGTTTAAGTTGCTATAAGATGTGCAGGAGTAAACAACTTCAACTGTACCACAAGGGCATTGTTTCTGCCAGCAAGCTGAAAACTAATCAAGTCTTGTGAGCTTTAAACGTTTCTCTCTGAAGTCATTTTTCAACTCTTCTTGGGAAGAAGCTTCATTTATATGTAAATCACCAAGTCCTGGGGTCAGTACATTGGTCCTGCTCTACCTTAAGCAAAAAGTAAGGTCTCTGGGGGCCTTAGAAACCGGCTGAACATAATTCAGAATGTAAGAGGAGGAGATCAGACTACTTTACTAGTTTAAAACCTATGGAATGAAAAACATGCTTGTCAGTATTCATGCTTCTTACAAATAATTTATTTGCCAGTAGCAAACTAAAAGTTATACTTACTACTTGATTTTTTAAAAACTCATCAGCATAAGGGACTGGACCAAAGCAAATTCGCTGTTATTGGGGGGTGGGTGGTGGTAGTCTAGGGTGAGGATTTTGACTTGTTTTTTTTTCCCCTGGACCACTGCCGTGGTGGGAGTAGGAAGCACAGCCTAGCTCCTGGAGAGCTGCTGCTAGATTTGAACCGTCAAACCTGTGGGTCGCAGTCCCGTGCACAACCACTGCACCACCAGGGCTCATCTCAAGGATTTTGACTTGTAGTAACCCTACTGACTAGAGTTATTCCATAGGACCTTTGAGGCAGGTCTTAATGGAGACAGACAGTCTCCTCCTCCTTTAGAGTAACTGGTGGGTTCAAACTACTGACTTTTTGAAACATGGAAACAACTTTCAAATGGGCCCAAAGAAGATACGATAAATGATAAGCTCTTACCTTTCAGCCTAAGTGTATCTGCCATAATCGACTTGATACTGTTCTCTGTCTGATAGCAAGAACATTCACTATGATTGGAGGGGATTTATTGTGTAGACTATGAAATGGATTTTGGGCTCCTACTGTTATACAGAGCCTACCATGAACCAGCTGTTCACAGTGTGAGCTTTGATATCATTCGCTATTTCATTTTTGAATTTTATTATTTACAACTCTTGGATCACGCGGGCTGGTATGCATCTGCATGTAGACTCCCTTGATGCCTCACTTAGATGGCTGTTTGAAGCCCTTGAGACCTTAGATGTTATTCCTTCAAATAGCCAAGTACCCTCTGCTTCATAACCACACTTTGATCTAGCACCTATATCTTCAGTGATCTCTTCTTGAGGATGAGCATCAAACAAGGCCAGGTCATAGGGAATGATTGTTCTTAGATTGGGGCTAGAATTAATTGCATGCTCCAAATCCATCCACACACCTATGGCTTATATGTGTCTCTGGTCCACTTTAGAGATATCATTGTCATTTTATGTTAGAGAACACTATCAATCACCTTTCTGGGGCAGATGGTAATTCTATAGGCTAGCTACAAACTATAATACATGAATTATTGACTTGTACTGGTAAAACTCTTAAATGACTGCACAATACACAAAAGATGGATGTTAGTGTTAAGCAAAATTTTCAATAATATTTATTGACAACAGCATAACCACATCTACCAGATTGATATAAAGCAAGGAGGGCATTAAGATAGTAAATATATGGCAGTCCCAGTCCACTATTCGTTGGTCGCCCTTAAGGCAAGAGATCCAAACCAAAGGCCAATGACTGCCAGTTCTATACCCTTGGCATAGCAGTCATCTGTTTCTTATCACCCTAGGGAATTTCAGCCTTATGTCAAAGGGCTTCAGATGAATTTGAGGTAAAGCTCAGTTCACTTAATGGTATGTCCACATCAAGTCTTCCTAGTACAGTTGGTCCATGAAGGATGCTGTGAGCCTTGAAAGAGCAGAGTCTAAAGTTCTAGTGGTCTACAGCACATGACCCAGGTTATCAAGGTATAGATAGAAAAGAGGTCAAAGGGTCCAATTAGGAACATAATACCAGGCATATTCTCCCCTGGGTTTTAAGTAAATATAGTTACGTGTTTTCTTCCAGTGGGAGGTTGCTTGTCCCCATTTTCCCACCAATAGAAATGTAATTACCTTCTCTGGAACAATCATGCTCCCCTTCTTCCATCTTAACTTGAATTTCCAGTAAAGTTTGCGTCTCATTCTGCTAAGAGTGCTTGCTGATTTGGGGGTGACTTTAGCATAATTTGGCATCCTTTGTTCTAAGGAACATTCTGATTGTCCTTCTTCCAAAACAAATGTGTTTGTTCTTCTGGCAGTATTCAGGCTTGGTAATCCAATATTTTATTCACTGTTTTAAGCTGGGTTCTCTAGTGGAGCAAAACTAACCTTCTATATGTGTGTATGTATATATGTGTATATATGTGTGTATGTGTATATATATAATGGTTTACATAGTTGTAGAAGTGGGAACGTTCATGGGTAAAGTGGTAAGCCAAAAGTTTCTCCTAGCTTGCTCAATTTTGGGGACTGAAGTACTCAAGATTGGAAAGAAAACCACACTAAGGTGTGCCTGATCCAAGTTGTGGTACTTTCTTTTCTTTTTTCTTTAAAAATTATTTTATTGGAGGCTCTTAACAACTCTTATCACAATCTGTACATTCTTCATTGTATGCAAAGCACATTTGTACATTTGTTGCCATCATTCTTCTCAAAATATTTGCTTTCTACTTAAGCCCCTGGTATTAGTTCCTCTTTTTTCCACTCCCTCACCACCCTCCCTTCCGCATGAGGTTGTAATTTATAAATTATTATTATTTTGTCATATCAAACACCGTCCCCTGTCCCCCTTTGCCCACTTCCCTGTTGTCTATACCTCAGGAAGAAGGTTGTATGTATATCTTTATAATCATTCCCCCCTTTCTACTCCACCTTCCTTCCATCCTCCTGGTATCACCACTCCCACTACTGGTCCTGAAGGGATCATCTGTCCTGGATTCTCCATGTTTTCGGATCCTATCTGTACCAGTGTACATCCTCTGATCTATCATGAATTCAGATCATGGTAGTGGTAGGAAGGAAGCAATTAAAAGCTAGAGGAAAGTTGCATATTTCATCATTGCTACACTGTATCCTGACTGGCTCATCTCCTTGGCATTTTCAATTGCCTAATATGCATGTGAAAGACATTAAATAAGGAAGATCAAAGAAAAATTGATGGATTTGAACTATGGTGTTGGTGAAGAATATTGATAGTACCATGAACTGCCAAAATAACGACCAAAGCTGTCTTGGAGGAATTTAATTATAAACTGTCTAATTCAAATTTTATATAGTATTAGGAAATTCTTCCATAGTATTGCAATATATCTGTGTCTGCACATTTTGCTAACTGGACTGTCCTCCTTAACTATTCAGTACAAGATAAGATCCTTCACATTCTGTTTATTTTTTCCCATTCACTTACCCTAAATTCTAAATCAGGGATGCTTACATTTTTTCAGCATGTGAGCTATTTATAAAATGATCAGGTCAAAATGATCCACCAACTACAAAAATGCAAAACATATTTATGTATTTTTTTATATTTATTTTTATTTATTAGGTTTACTCATAAATACATTGAGAATTCTTTACATGTACAATATATGTTTATGTGCCTTCTGTAACTGCATGAGTCCATATTGCAGAACACAACACAATTAACTATGTACATTTTTATCATTACCTGCGTTTACTCTGATGACTTGCACTGAATGCAATGAACCAGAGTGCACAGTCTGGAAAGTGCATAGGCTGCTGACAGTCAGCCTCAAACACACTTCCACATGATCAGAAGCCATATTGGAGTGGTACTTGAACTTAATGATCTTTATGTGGTCAAAGACTGACACATGGATAAGTAGAGCCGAATAATGCAATCAAGGAGGTAGCATATTTTCTCATGTGTGGGTATTTTCCCTCTTTGAGTAAGTTCCAGAACTACTCAAGCACTCTGGACTTCAGCTGAATGTCAGCTTATAGTGTCAAAATCTCCCATTCCATAGGAAAGTGATATGTTCTTACTTGGTCCAGCTCCCTCACTCATTTTAATACCCTTTCTTACATTTAGGAGAAAAAAACAAAGGTCTGAAAATTGACAATAACTTAGCTTTTCAGCTTTGCTGCACATAGTGCAGTTGCTTGCACATGTGTCCGACACCTAATATTGCATCTGACTGGCTGTGCTGTATATCAATTAAGTGACGGGATTGATGATAGGCCTACATTTCTTTTTTTAATGCCATGCAATCTACCCACACTACATTTGACATTGTCTAATAGATTGCAATCAATGTATTGAGCAACCCTGTTCTTAATGGTAGAATTTAGAATTTTAAATTCAGGTGACTGTTATAGGACAATGACACATGGTGAGAGTTACAGTGAGGAAATACCCCGATGCTTTCTTTTTTTTTTTTTTTTTTAGCAAAAATACAAACCTATATGCATCTTGGGTAATTCTTTGAACATATCTGAGACCTAATAAATGTAATTACTCCTTCTCGGTCTTAGTGAAAAGAATCATGATACTCCACAGTTTCCTCCCATCCATTTAATCTTCACATTTTATTATTCCCTTCTTTTACAACCACAACTTAGCCATTTTCTGCTGTCTTGTCTTCCAGGCTCTTGCTAATGCCTTGGTTTGGGCATTATTATCTCTCACTTAAACTATGGTAATTGCTCTTCTAAGCCCGTTTCCAGTTCATAAAGTGAACTTTTTGTTAACACCAAAATAATTATTTTAGTCAACACTTTATGTCAACAATTTATACTACTATAATGAAGTATTATTTACTTTAGAAAAGCTTGGGAACAACAAATGCCCATTAATGGTAGAGTGGGTAACTAAATAATGATTACAGAAAGCTACTTAATATAACCATCAACACGAACGGGCTTAATACATGCATATAATGCTAAATCGGATCATATATGAGATCATTTTTTTAGGATTGGATTTATTAAAAAGTTGCAAGTAATCTATGGTACTGGAAGGTGGGTAGTCGTTACATTTAGGGAGAAAGGTGAAATCATGATTGGGCAGATTCAGTATAGGGATTTGTGTTGTAGATGCTCCATGTATTGTATCAAGGGTGGTTGGTTGTATGAGTATGTTTACTATGAGAATAGCTTCAATTATGACTTAAATAGTTTCATATGCCTATTATTCTTTGGGAGCCTTGGTGGTATAGTGATTACAAATTGAGATGCTAATTTTGAGGTCAGCAGTTCTAAACCATCAGCCATTTCTCAGAAGAAAGGTAAAATTCTACTCCTGGAAAAAGCTACACTCTTGAAAAACCACAGGGGCACTTTTACCCACTCCTATAGGGTCACCATGAGTTAGAATGGAGTCCAGGGAAGTGATTTTTTTTGTTTTGTTTTTGTTCATTGTTTTCGATGAAGGTTTTTATTTTAAAATCCTATAACAATCCTCTCAGGCATATGGTGTAAAGTCCAAATTCACAGGATCCCTTCCATAATCCACAGACTTCCAAATCTCTCTAGTTATACTCTTGTGTATGTATATTTCACACATGATAAATTTCTGTCATCTGCTTGTCAAGGAGAGTAGACTAAAAAGTTAGGTGAGAAATATTTATTTTCAAATGTAATTTGTTTTATTTTTGTTGTTGATAATATACACTGGAGAACATACACTTCTTGACAATTTCTATGAGTACAATTCAAGGACTATTCTTTGACTTGCACTAACCATTCTCCCTCTCCTTTTGTGGGTCACTCCTCCTCATTAACATACACTCACTGTCTCCTAAGTTTCCCATGTAGTCTTTTGAGTTGCTGTTGCCATTTTGGTGCTATAAAGCTTAAAAGAACACAATGCTCAAGGTAGATTTTCTTTATTAATTCTTTACTAACTGGGCTAACCCGGTTAAATTTTTTTTTTAAAGAAAACTTCAGAGTCTATATTTGGTTTCAGGTCTAGAGAGTATTTCAGAGCAATAGTTTCAAGTATCCAGTCAGCCTCCATAAAACTGAACAAAACAACAACAACAACAACAACACCCCAAATTCACTGTCACTGAATTGATTTCAATTCACAGTGACCCTTTAGAATATAGCCAAACTTCCCTTTAGGGTTTCTGAGACCGTCAATCTTTTTGGGAGTAGAAAGTCTCATCTTTCTTCCATGAAGCAGCTTGATGGATTTGAACCAATAACCATGTGACCAGCCTAATGTGTAACCCACTTATGCCACAAGGGATTCAGCTTTTATACCTCTAGAAAATCTAGATTATGGGCTGAGCCCCGGTGGTGTAGTGGTTGTGCGTGGGACTGCGGCCCACTGGGTTGGAGGTTCAAATCCAGCAGCAAGGCTGGGCCTCCTACTCCTACCACCAGAGGGCAGTGATGCCCCCCAAACAAAAAACCAAAACACAAATCTAGATTATATAAGAATTTGAAATTCTTTTCTGCATTGTCTCCATCTTGATGAGGATTTTTCTACAGACTATTTGATCGAATGCTTACTAATGGCAGCTAGCCATCATTCATCTCTAGTTCCATGGCAGAGGAGGCTTGATCATAGGGATGGTTAGCCAGACATTCCATTTCTGCTCTTATTCTAGACCTCAGCACTTCACATCACATTAGGAAGTTGAAAACAGCATTAAATGAAATTAAATAAATTAAATTGTTATTGGATCGGTAAACTGGGATGTGCCAAGAAATGATGAGTATAAACTTCAACAAAAGAGCAAAATTCCAGGAGGTACTTGCATATACATAAGCAGCCTAACAGTTACTTGTTATACTTTGTTATTTTTGTAAATATACCTGTCATATAATTTTTGCCTTGCCAACGATTTACAGATCTCCAACTCATTGACAACAAAACCCATTTTTTAAATGAACGAATGAATTGGAGGCTGATGATAATCAATTTACAGTGATCTTGTAAGCAAAAAATAAAAGGGTATATGTATAGTCCCTGCAGCATAACAGTCCTTTGACATGTTAACTCCTTCCCACCCTGAGTCCACGCATCCCCCAGTGCAGACACTAAACGAAGGGGTTTCTGAAGATAGTTCTGCACATTACTAGGGTTCTGACATTGATGTTGTTTTTAAAAGAGGTGTGTCTTGTCAATTTCACTGCCTATTTGGTGAAGTTTACTCGTCTTCAAGCTCATAAAATGCAGTTCTTGACCCAGATTGGACTTTCTTGGACAATCTGTCGCACTAAAGTCAATATGTTAGCATCTAAGCCATATTCTTCACAAACCTTTTGGAAATTAACACCACTTGCCTATATTTTTGAGGAAAGCTTCAGGGGCAATCCTATCTGAGGAAAGGCATTTAACCAGATCTTGTTTAGCTTTATTTGGTAGCTACTTAGGGAGAAGGGCCACTAGAATGATCTGAGAATTTTAGAACTGCAAGTTGCTCTTGATGCTGCTGTTAAGTACTTATCAAAATATTTTCTTGTTATAAAAATGCCTTCCTCATAACCCAAAGCTAAAAATTATCAGCTGTAGGAGGACCATGTTTAACAGCTTCTTCTAAATCCATGGTTCTCAACCTTCCTCATGCCGTGATCCTTTAACACAGTTCCCATGTTGTGGTGACCCTCAACCATAAAATTATTGTTGTTGCTACTTCATAACTATAAGTTTGCAACTGTTATGAATCAGATGACCACTTTGAAAGGGTTGTTCTACCCCTAAGGGGGTCACAGACCACAGGTTGAGAACCGATGTTCTTTTTTGTTGATATGTACTTTTTGTTGTTGTTGTCTTTTTGGGGGGGGGCATCGTTGCCCTCTGGTGGGAGCTACCCAGCCTTGCTCTGGAGAGCAGCTGCTGGATTTGAACCACCAAGCCTGTGGACCGCAGTCCTGCACTCAATCACTTACGCCACCGGGGCTCAGCCCATGAACTGATGTTTTAATGGCTCTGTTCTTCCTAAACCTACGACTGTGTGTGTTAAGAAGTGATCTATAGAAACGAGCTCTATAACAATGAGCGTATTCTCAGTGATACACTGTCTATGTGCATTATTCATTTGGCACAACTTAAAGTAATACAGCAAGGAAACAAAATCGCTGCTACCAATTAGGACAAGGACTATAGTGAACCAGTAAATTACAGCTGTTGACAACAAAGGAGAAACCCAATTGCAATTCAATAAGTACATGAAAAGATGCTAGACACTATTATAAATAAACAGCAGCAACACCAGCGCCCTATTCCCACTGAGCCAATTCTAACACCTAGTAGAATTGTGTTATCTAACCCCTCTAAAGGGGTTCTGTGATTTGGCATCAACTCAAGGGGAGCAAGTTTGGCTTTGGTTTACAGGGATTCTGTACATCTTTGTAGGAGGAGACTGTTACACATTTCGCCTGTGGGTTTGAACAGTGTGACTAGAAGCCAACTTGTAAACCCTAGTGCCAGCAGGACTCCTTATCAACTGCCATTTTGCTGATTCTGTCTTAGATTGGGTTTCTGAGGTTCTCAATCCTTAGAGTGATAATAAAACTCATGGTTGGTACCATTTCACATTAGACCAGAATGACTATGATTCAAACAAGCACTCACAAACAATAACAACAACAAACACCCAGAACGAAAACAAAGAGGAAGAGAAGAGAGAAGGTGTTAGTGAGGCTGTGGATACATTTTTCATTGATGATGGAAAAGCAAAATGATACAATTGCTGTATAAAACCGTTTGGTGCTTCCTTAAAATGATAAACACAGAATTATCATATGGGATAGCAAACTCAATCATAGGTATATACCCCAAAGAATTGAAACAGAAACACAGATAATAGGATACTGACCTTCAGTGAAGCACTAATCACAATAGTCAAAAGGCAGAAATGCCTAAAATGCCCATCAATAGATGAAACAATAAGCAAAATTTTATGTGCATGTATATAAGTACATATATATATAGGGGAATATTGATCTATACGTATTCAGTACCCTTAATTCCTACTCATAGACACCGTATAGGTCAGAGAACAACTGGCCCTTGGGTTTCCTAAGCTGTAGATCTTTACTGAAGCAGATTGTTGTATTTTCTTAATGTGAAGAGGTGGATAGGTTGGAACTACAGATCTTTTGGTTAGCTGCTAAATGCTTACCCACTGTGCCACTGAGTCTCCTAGTGGCATTCTACTTAGATCTAAAGAGAAATGAATATGTGCTAAAACACGAACGAAGCTTGAAAACATGTCGAGTAAAATAATTCAGTAAAAAATGACCAGATATTGTTTTCATGCCCTAGTAGGAAATAGACAAAGCACATTAGTGGTTACCAGGAGTGGGCAGGAGAGAGGAATGACAAGCAAACACTCACACAAACAAAACTCCCCCAAATGACTTCCATAGAGTTGTTCTGATTCCTAGTGCCCCTATAATAGGACTTCAGGGGCTACAAATCTTAGGGGAGCAGGTCACTTCATCTTTTTCCCTTGAAGCAGCTGGCGGGTTTGAACTGCAGACCAGTTAAAAGCTCATCTGGAAGTACCACCAGGGCACTAGGTTGGAAAATGATAGAGGTGATGGTTGCCCACCATGATGACCATAATCAACGCCACTGAATTTTGAACATAAATGCTGAATTGGCAAAAGTTTTATTATAATAAATCTGGGGGCACAGTGGTTCAGCAACTGGCTCCTAACCAAAAGAGAGTTCACCTCCTGAGCTGCTTCACAGGAGGAAGACGTGTCTGTCTGCTCTGTGAAGATCGATGGCCTTGGAAACCTTTTGGGGCAGTCTGTCCTACAGGATTCTATCTGTCAGAGTCAACTCCATTATAATGGTTTGCTTGTTATAGATGCATTTTAGATCGGTAAAAAGTAAGAGACACACACATACAAAATCTACATTAGGAAATGTCTAGTTTCTTGTGATCCATGAATATATCAATTTATTGACTGAATGCTCTCCATAAATCCTGCTCTCCAGTTCCTTAATCTACAAAATGTAGAAATGTATACTAAAGCATGAAACATAGATTGCATGTCGGTGAGAATACTTTTATTCAAAAGAAGCCAGACTTTGGCAATTTGGATGACATGGGTCCCAACCTTTAGGGCCAGATCACTGTTTTTACAAAATGTCTCATTAGTAAGAAATGAAGAGGAAAAAACAGCCTCTCTAGAGAACCACTGCCCCATCTCCCCAATCACGGCGTCCTCCCTCGCCCACATTTTACCTTGTCTAGAAAATACGTGGTGGTGGTGGTGGTAGCGACAATCCATGTACTATGAATCAGAGAGCAACATATTTGGAATTTCAGTATTTGGTGGTGTTGGGAGGTGTGGGGTGGAAGGGCATGGGTGTGTTGCCAGAGAGATGCTCGTGTGCAGGGGAGAAACATTGTTCCTAATGGCATATCCCCTTCTCTTCGATCCTGAATCATTATCCCATAAAATAATACGGGAATGGGAGTGGATATCAGTGGCACTAGGTTTTCTTTCTCCCGACACACTACCCCTGAAACTCCCTCATGCGGTAATCTCCCCCCAAATAATGAAAATGAATTTAGGTGATTGCTGTTGATAGGGCATGCATGGGAAGAAATGGAGAGCAAGGTTTTTTACTAGGAGAGCTCCCCTGACTGTCAGCACAACAGTGGGGGCCCTGGTCAGGAGGATTTCCAGGAGCCTCTGGTTTGGGAATAAGTCAGGGTTCAAGTTAGCACGGGTAAGAAGAGCAAACAATAGGGGAGTATAACTTGAGTTAACGTTTATAGAATTTTGAGCATGTACATGGTGGATGCACATTACCAATTCAAATACTTTTAATTCTTAAATCGCCTTCTTCACTCCTGAGCATCTTCATGAAAAAACACCCAAGCACATAATGTTTACATATGTTTACATATCGGCATGAAAACCAAGGTCTCAGCTACATAATTTTTAAAGATTCTTTTTGGGTCTGTCATGACCCAATCCTAATTTATACCGAGATCTGTATAAACTCTTGGGCTTCTATAACCCTTACCTGGCAAGGCATGACATTGCAGCTTGCAGTCTATCAACAGTGATGAATCAGGATTTGAATGAGTGTCTCATTATAGTTCTCTCAGCGATCCTTCCTGGGGAGGAAGTAATCCTTCCACCCCTGGGCCCCAAAATGGTTAGTTGTGAGGTGCTTTCCAATGCTCAAAGGAAAAATATACTTTGTTTTAAATGGGAGAGAGAGAGAGAGAGAGAGAGAGAGCGAGAGAGAGCTGAATGGAGCGCTGAATCCCTGCTTCGTTTTTACAGTGTTACACTCTGGGGATTAAAATGCTGAAAGGAGGAAAAGGTGCGCAGGTTCCTTTTCCTGCATTTGCTATGTGGACTTCAAATGCCTCAGTTCATTTGTTTGCTGATGACAGGGTCAATTGGTTTAATTCAGTAGGAAAACAAGTACACCAGCTGCAAGCTGAGGAAGACGGGTTCAAAATCACATCTTTGCTTTTCAAAGATGCTTCCCGTGCAAGAGGTGCCAAGTGGCTCCAGTGCTGACTGACATAAGCCTATGCACACTTCATCTGAGGGCATCACTCTGGCAGATGTGTGTTCTTGGAGCAATGTCCAGTTCCGCTCAGGTGCACGCCCTGCCTGGGGTTATATGTAAGAAGAATGGCAACCAGCAACAATCAATAACAAACCTTGGGTTATCGGAGAAAAATAAATATAACCTTTTGACTATTTAATTGTCTATCTAGTATTCCCAAGTAGACACTAAAAGCTTTGGTAGAGGAGACAGAGAAGGTGGGTGAGGGGGGATACAAGTTCAGAAGAAACATCTTGGAGTGCTGATAGCCTCTGTCTCACCATCTACGTCAAGGACAAGCAGTGCTGTAATAGAAAGTCCTTTCTAAATCTGGATGCGAGGCGAAACATACAAATGCACATATCATTAACCACGCCAAACCATGGATGTTCCCATGATATGAGCAGGAGCCACTCTGATCCTGCCATGAATTTCCCTATACAGTGGGCCAGTGCCTCACTTTACAGGATTTGCTGGGCATGCCTTCAGACCAAACTTAGCATCCTAGGCACAGTTTCAAAGCTTTATTTTTGTGGTTTAAGGAAAGAAGTCAGCTCCATCATCTCCCCCCCCCCCTCGGGCTTTGTTCTTCTTTTCTTTAAATGTTCAATCATTTTATTGGAAGTTCTTAACAGATATTGTAACAATCCATAATTCCCTTAGGTGAAGCACAATTATACAATTGCTGCCACCATCAGTTTCAAAACATTTTCTTTCTTTCTTTTTTTAAATCCTTCTCTTGGGGGCTCCTACATCTCTTGTCACAATCCATACATAGGTCCATTCTGTGTCAAGCACATCTGTACATCCACTGCCAGGCTATGTTCTTGATGAGGACTGAGCACATCACTATTTTCCGAGGGCTGGAGCCACCCCGCCACCCCATCTAATCAAAGGTATTTCAGTCAGCTTCGACTTTGAAATCCCCTCGCCCTCCTGGGGCCCCAGAAGCACATCACAGATATCACTGTTTGATTTCTATTCAAGTTTTCTCCTTCTAGCACCGCGTGCACATCTATTTATTCTTTAAGCTGCCTAGCATTCTTTTACAAGGAAGCAGGGTTAAAAAAAAATGAAGTCACAGTTACACCCCTTGTAGATGTTCAGGTTCACAAGTTTGGGGGCTTTTTGAAGGAAAAACCCAACTCACACTATGAAGTCCAAGCAGCAGGCGACAGACAGTACCCATCGTCTCCCTTCCCGCACCCCGGGTCCCAGCCTGTGTGCCATCGTGAAGGCAGCAGCAGCAGCAACAACAACAACAACAACAATAACAACAAACTATACCTCCCACCGCACTCCCAGCGCTGGCCGCTGGCCTAGGTGTTGGGGGGAGAGAAGGAAGCAGAGGTTGTTCGCGAACGCACTGTGCGCCCTCACCTTGCAGGCGGCGAGTGCCCCCGTTGCCTCCAGAAGTCCCACTCCAAGCCGGCTCCTTCTTTTCCTCCCGAGCTTCAGGAAAGCACCGCTGCTCCCGTCGCCCGCCTGGGAGCACCTCGACCCTGACAGCCGAGCCGCGCGCGTCCTTGGCCCGCGCCCGAGCCCCCCGGGGCTGCGGAGACAGGAATGGAGGCGCGGCGCGGCGGGAGGCAGGCGCTGCGCTTAGCCTGGTCCAGGCGCTCCGACTGGAAGAGCAGGTGGGAGGGAGAGGCGCGAGGAGGAGGAGGGAGGGGAGGAGGAGGGAGGAGAGGAGAAGGGGGAGGTGGTGGAGGAGGAGGAGCAGGGGGCAGGGTATTCAATCCACCCTGCAGGTGGCAGCCATCCGGATGGTGATGGAGAGAACAAGGGGTGGGCTGAGCCCGGGTGCCAGGCGGGCAGCGGGAGGAGAACCAGGGTCCGAGCTCGAAGGGTTCGCGTTCTTGCTGAGGCTGTAAAGAATGCATTCTGGAACCGACGGCCCCCTCCGGGATCTCGGTTGCAGACACCAGAGGGCGGTGCTGTCTACGCTATGAAGCGGGTCCTTGGGGTTGGAGGTGTGGGCAAGTGTCCCACTTCCTAAGCCCCCTTTGAGTGACAGCCCAGACGGGAAGGGTCCCTGGGCGCAGCGAGTATTCTAATGTATTAGTCTCCTCAGGGAGACGAGATTCCAAGGGAGGCGAGAAGAGGAAGAGAGGAAGGACTTGGCCACTGCAGTTGCCATCTCTGGCTCTCCCCGGCAAACCATCTGTGGGGGACAATTAGTTTTCCTCAAGGGTTGAAAATTGCACTCAACACAACAGGAGAGGGGTGACTGGAAGGGACCAAGGGCAGCAGAAAGCAGACAGGCTCTAGAAAGGTGGGGCAGGCAAAGAAAAGGAGACCGGAGACCACGGGTGAAGGGCTGGGGGTAGGGGTGGGGGTGAGGGGGTCAGTAAACAGTAAACAGAACTGAGAACTTGAGGTGGAGACCATGACACTTTTCCTGGAGGCTTGCATTTGGGGTTGGCAGAAGATTTTGTTCACTTCCAAATGATCCCGGATATATCCATGGAATGTGAAGCCAAAGTTACTGCCATTGAGTGGATTGCTAGGTACTGAGGCCCTGTAGGACGGGGGAGACCTTGTCTGGTGGGTTTCCTGGATTACATTTATAGAAGTACAAAGCCACACCTCTTTCACGCAGGGCGCCAGTGGATTTGAAGCTGGTTCTTAGCAGCCCAGGAGGTAACTCACTATGCCATCATGGCATTGCTAAAACAAGAGTCCTGACCTTAGCACTAATTGGGCATTTTCTGTGTGCAACTTGGGTAGCCCTGAAACCTTGACCCTTTATACAGGTTGATTCCTTGACGTTTTACAAAAATGAACACAGCATCTGATTTATACGCTGGTAGGCGAGAGAGGGGAGATGGAGCATCATAGAATGAAACAGACGTGAAATCTTACAGAGACAAGGTGATATGCAGGTGGCCAAATACAGTGTTTATGTTTGAAAGGATCTCACACTCCTCTAGAAAAACCCTTCAACTCACCGGTCTCCTGTTTGCTTTCCTTGTGTATAGTGTTCTGCTTAAATTGAGAAGGTTTATTTAGCTTGGCACTTTGAGAGCAAAGGAAAGTTTTTCTTCTGGGAAAAGGAGAGACTGTATAGCCTCCCTCTTCTCTTCTGGATGACCTTAGATAACCAGTCAGGGCTGGGCACGAAGAGGCTTTTAGCTCAATAAGAGAAAGTTGGTAAGCTGTAGTCTTTAATTGTTATTTGCTTCTGCTGACCTCATTAGGCTAACAGCAGAGCTTACATTGTCTAGACTAGAGGCCAGCAGAGTAAGAGTCAAAGGTAACAGGGGTGAGGCTAGCAAAGTAGGGTGTCTTCCTTCTAAAGAGACTCGGTGCTTCTAAGTCATCATCCAGAAATACATACAATACGTAATAACTTGTATTACGTGACAAATAAATACAAAAGAATAGAGACTTTATATTTAAAAAGAGCCATATATGGTACAGTGCAATGTGCTGGCTGGCAGTCCATGGCAAGGTCAGCAGTTCGTAATCACAGGGGAGAAAGACGAGGCTTTCTGTTCCAGTAAAGGGTCACCCTTTCAGAAACCTACAGGCAGCTTTACTCCGTCCTTTTAGAGTCTCTGTGAGTTGGCATCACCTCAATGGCAGTGAGCTTGGTTTTCTTTTGTGTGTCTTCTTTAGAGGTTAAATAAGCGCATGGCTGACACTGACTACTCTGAAGTCCTTCCAGGAGATGAAGGAAATCTGAGCTGACGTTGTCTTTTTTTCTTTTATTTAGGAGACTAATTTACTTCTTGTTTGGTTAAGGAGTCCTTATGGCCCAGTTGTCCAGAAACTGGCTACCAATCAAAAGTGTCAAGCCCACCATCATCTCCACAGGGAAAAAATAGTGTGTAAATCTGCTTCCATAAAGATTACAGCCTTGAAAAGCATTGTGGCGGGTCATTCTGTCCTTAGGGTTGCTACTACGTGCAATGAACCTGATAATCATGAATTCGGTTTTGGAGTGTTGTTTGGTTGTTACAGTTTAAGCAACTATGAAAACTGATGATATGCTTGGAAGGAACTCTGATCATACCTCAGAATACCTCTGTTTTGGCAGATTGTTGCCTTGTGAGTTCCAAGACAATTCTCAAGCTGTTAATTGACTGCTGAGATATTTTTAACCCATTTTAATAAAAAGCCAACACTCTCTTATTTAGGAGCTAATAATTCAATTCGTAGATTGTCCATGTGAATTTTGATTGGTATTTAGATTGTAAGTAATTATAAGTCACAACCTCATTTAACAGTGGTAAATATCATGTCAGTTAAGAAATCCGTAGATATTGAGTGGAGCACAGGGTATGAAAAATTTATCTATTTGAAGTGGAAAATGAAAAGCCATTAATAAGGGGTTAATTTTACAAATTCATTCATTCATTCACTCTTCATTCAAAAATGGTGAACAATCTCCATATTCCAGGCACGCACTGGCTTCTAGGGGTATAAATAAGGGAGAAACAGTTCCTTCTCCCCCAGACACCCATGTCTACGTGGGAAGACTGATTTGCAAACTGGTAAATTCAATCTGGAGTCATAATTGGGAGATGGTAGACGTATGAGGTACTGTAGAAATGAAGAGGAAAATCTAAATCGGTCTTGAGAAACAGAAATTAATTGCTGGAGGAGCAGTTGGTGATGGTGGTAAATGTGACTATAGAAGACAATGTTAGTAGTTGTTGTGAGACATGTGGAAAAGTGGAACACAACGGACTATCTCCTTCTCTAAGACACATAATAATCACAGTTGCTCACTTTCTATTGGATGTTGAAACCTCACTTTGGTACATAAGTGAAACAAATGCCTACATCTTGCATTTTCCTTCAAGCTTCATTAGGCACAGCCTGTGCATGATTTATTCATCAAAGCAATATAGAGAAAAATCAAGGTTCTGGCTACATTACTATCATTATTGTCATAGTTGAAGTAGGAAAACATGGACGGGGAGGAGCTGTGGTGGGCTTGGAATTTGAACTTGTTGAGCTCATCACTCTAGATTCTCTCCCTAATTTGTTCCACTAATCCATTCCAGCACCATTTCAACCGTATTGACCTCATTTTACTGAGATCACTGCATATATGCCTGTTCTCTAAGGCCAGAGGAAAAGTATAAGTTGTCTCTGTACAGGGTTCTACATTAGTGAATTTCCCATAAAATATTCTATGGTAACAAACAACTCCCAAATCTCAATGATTTACTGCAAAAAATGTCTATTTCTTGTCCACAGTGTACATTATCTGTGGATTGAATACAGCTCCAATCCACTTGCCTTCCTTTCTGAGTTCCAGATTGATGGAGGGAAACTCTCCCTTCTCGTGGTGGAGGGGAACAAGAAATGGTGGAATATCACAAGGGTTGTTAAAAACTTCTGCTTGTTTAGAGGGTAAAGCAACTGTTGGCAGTCTATGGACCAAAGTTCAGGGCTGAACCTGGTGTCAATTGAATAATGTGGTAGTTGTATAATTTTATGTCAACGTGAAGATATGCAAAAGTAGGAGTGGTAGTCACACTGTCGTATGGTCACAGTCAGATCATGCCTCATTATGGGTATGACCTTTTCATAAGGAGGGCCTGGGGGAACTTCTCCCCTTCTCTCCCTGAATTGTCCTGCTTGCTGACCTTGAGAGCTGCCAGAGCCCGGAGATGTGACTTTGCACCCACTGGTCTGTGATCTCCTGAATTCTGCATCATTGCATGCGACTGCGTGAGTCTGAAGAGGGAGCTATGAGGTACTATCAAACTAACGGGCTTGAGTTGATCTGGGCTGGGGTGTTTTCTCAATCTATAATTACTTCTTCATATAAAGCTCTTTCTTACACACATATGAATGTAACTGGAGTTGTTTCTCTAATCAACCTGGCCTAATACCAATATAAACTAAATTTCCTCTTCAAGAACAGTGAAAGGTTGGCATTTATTGATGTATTTACTTTATTTTCTTTTAAAAAATCATTTATGTTCATAAATACACTTCTGTACACAATTGTACAAGCACAATTCTACATTTGTTGCCATCATCCTTCTCAAAATATTTTATTTCTACTTGAGCCCTAGGTATCAGCTCCTCATTTTTCTCCTCCTTCCTCAGTCCCTCCCTCACCAGCCCTTGATAATTTATAAATTATTATTATTTTGTCATGTTTTACACTGTCATATGTCTCCCTTCACCCACTTTTCTTAGATAGGAGTTTATATGTAGATCCTTGTGATCAGTTCCCCCTTATCCTCCTGGTATGGCTAATCTCATTATTGGTCCTGAGGGGTTTATCTGTCCTGAATTCCCTGGGTTTCTAGTTCTTATCTGTATCAGTGTACATACTCTGGTCTAGCCAGAATTTGGGGGCTCCTGATAGTGGGGTGGTGGGTGGGGAGCATTAAAGAACTAGAGGAAAGTTGTTGCTATACTGCACCCTGCTGACTCATCTTCTCCCTGAGACCCTTCTGTAAGGGGATGTACAGTTGCCTATAGATGGGCTTTGGGTCTCCACTTTGCACTCCCCTCATTCACAATGAAATGTTTTTTTTTTTGTTTTGATGTTTGTCTGATATATGATCCCATCGATACTTTGACCACCCAGACTGGTATGCTTCTTCCATGTGGGCTTTGTTCCTTCTCAGGTAGAGGGTTGGTTTATCTCCAAGCCTTTAGGACCCCAGACACTATATCTTCTGATAACTAGGCACCATCAGCATTCTTCACATTTGCTCATGTCTTTAGTGATCAAGTTGGGAAGGTGAGCATAATGGAATCCCCATTTGTTAGACCAAAGTGTTCTTGCATTGAGGGAGTACTTGGGTAGAGGCCAAATGTCTATCTGCTACCTTAATAGTAAGCTTATAAATATATGCACCTAGACCTATTTCCCCATAATCATATATAGGTGTATTAACATATGGACGTGCCTGTATTTAGGCCTGTATAAATGCCCTCTACCTCCTGGTTCTTTCTTCTATTTCAAAAGGGAGACATTCCATAGGAAAAGGCTGATATTAGTGACAAATTATTGTGGAAAGTGACCATCACTTCCAGTAATACTTTTGAATAAATATATCTTCTATTTAAATATTTATTTGTAGATCTTATTGACTAACAGTATTCACCAACTCCAGGACAAAAATGAAGAAACTAAATCCAAACTAAACCTGACGCCATCATTTCCAATTCATGGCCACCACATGTGTTTCAGAGTAGGACTAAGTTCCATGTGACTTTCTTGGCTGTAGCTCTTCTAGAAGCAGAGCAACAGGACTTTCTTTTATGACACTGTTAGATGAGTTTGAACTGCCAAGCTGTTGTTCAGTGATCAAGCATGAACTATTATTTTCCACCTGGAACCTTGTTAAGAATTTAATTGTGTTTTTCCATACACATACTTTAATTCCTGGCTTCTATACCTATGGTATAGAAAAAGAGAATGGCCATTGACAAGATGTGTTGGCACAGTGGCTGCAGCAATGGACTCAAACATAAGAACAAGTGTGAGGCCATCATAGGACTGGGCAGTGTTTCTGTTGTACATAGGTCTCTATGAGTTTGAGCCAATTCGAGGACATCTAAGAGCAATAATAACAGCATACTTGTGGTTATAATATCATCTGGGCATTGCTTTTCTTTGTTATGTTGAAAGGCAGTATTATTATAAGGTTTGTTTTAAGCCAACATCCATTGAGATACAGGAAGAACATTCAGGAAGAACAAACTGCAGGAAGAACAAACAAATCTGCATTAGAAGTGGTACAGTTAGAATGTCCTTTGCAAATGAGGATGGCAAAACTTCATCTCATGTACTTCAGACTTGTTTTCAAAAGAGACCAGTCTATATCTATGGTATAGAAAAAGAGGGGGGATGGTGGGTTGTATGATATCTGGCTTCCACTGATGTGGAAACTCCACTAGGTGAACTAGACTCTACCTCAAACACATCTGTAACCTGAGGACTTAAGACTGAAAATATACAGTGTGCAAAGTATCAGAAGACAGCTATACTAAAAGTACTGGACTGTTAGTTAGTAGACAGCTATACCAAGTGTATTGAAATGCTGTTGACTTACTACTTCAATGCCCTACCTTCTGTATTAGGTGATGCATTATTCTGGCAGACCTGTGATTGACAGTGTCAGTGAATCTTATTGTACGTGTTGTCTGACAACCAACTCTTTCTGTTTGTGCACATAGCATCCAGTTATGTAAGAATTTATTCTATACAAGTGAATAATTCAGGTTTTGTAATATGTAGCTAGCCAGTACTAGTTCAATTTTCCTCTCCCAATAGTGTTTTAAAATTAGATTAGTACCATGGGATAATCAATGACATTATTAACAAAAGGTCCTTCTGCTTCAAGAAGATGATCAATGAACCTCTATCATATGTTAACAAACAGTCCTCTAAGATGAGCCAGAAGCAGATGAAAACACATAGATTCAGGAATGAATTTTAGGTTCGTATTTAATCCTACCTCCAATCTAAGAACAATTAGTTGTTATGACATGGCTCTGCTTAATACTTTCCCTCATGAAGAAAATACAGAAGATATGGGTGCTATAGCAAAGGGTGATGAAGAAATTAGATGGTGCTTGTCTATCAGACAGAATAGTGTCTGAGGTCTTAAAGGCTTGTTTGCAAACAAGCATCCATCTAAATGAGATGCCAACTACGTCCTCACACTTGGAAGAACCAACACTCGTGACCCAAAGATTGTAAATTTTGTAATGCACATCCAAAGGAGGGAATGGTATTAGAACTTAAATTGTGAGATTCAGGTTTGCAGAAGGCAATCGATGACAGTGGAAATCCGAAATACATTTGCAGAATCTACACAGAGAATAAGCCTCAGGTGATTTCCCTTTAACAATAATTGAGGGATGAGAATTAATTGGTTAACAGACAGAGAGCACTGGAGAGATGATTATAGTAGATTAAAATGAAAAAGCTGACTTGTACTGTTAAAACCTTGTTGCTTGATTTCCCTTCTGAAACACTTTGAGTCTGATATTGTTTTGAATAGTTTCTGTGTTATTTTTTCCTACTGCGGTTTATCTCTGTTGTATTTTGCCATTGTGCATACTATTCTCAAATTTTTGCTCTGTGCTTTTCTATATTTTTTGGTATATGAAACAGAATTGATGAACCTATAGAGACAGCAATTAGAATAAGAGCTGCTGGGGCTATAATGGAGGAGGGAAGCTGATATCAAGGAGTTCAAGAAGGAAGAAAATGTTTTGAACTTGACTATGGTAGTAGTTGTAAAATATTGCTTGATGTGATTGAACTGTGAAATGGTATGATGTCTGGATTGCTTCCTAGTAAAATGATTTGAAGAAAAAAGAACACTATGCTTGGTAAAATAGAAGGTTTATCAAAAGAGAGGAACACCTTCAATGAGATGATTGGCATAGTGGCTGCGACAAAGGGTCCAAACAGAACAATTGTGAGATTGGCAGAGGACCTGGCAGCATGTCATTCTGTTGCATATAGGGTCACTATGAGTCAAAACAGACTCTGTGGCACTTAGCAACATCAACTACTAAAAATAATTCAAAAGACATAAAAATGATTCTCAAAGAAATAATGCCTAATAGAGGATGCACGCATGGCACACATAACTGAAACAATTAATGAACGAGAATAGAATCTAAATTCTTTCAGCATTCCAAGGTGATGGAGCAGGGAAGCTTGTATGAGAGAATTGGGACATGCTAGATTTGGAAAGATGTGTAGGCTGTCTCTGTAAAAAACTCATATGCCTGCCCCAGTGCCTATCTTGAGGGGCTTTGTCTCGTTGCTTTATGGAAAAGTAGCAGGTGCCTATGTCTGAAAAGGTGCCCTGGTGGCTTATGGTTATGTATTAGGCTGTGATCCACAAGATCAGCAGTTATAAACCAAAGGAGGATGACAGGGTTCTTTACTCCTGTTAACAGGTATAGTCTCGTAAACTCACAGGGCAGTTCGATCTGATCCTACTGGATCTCTAAGAGTTGGAATTGACTCGATGGTGGTGAGTGAGTGATCCTCTTTTGGACAGGCAAACATCCATATTCTTGTGGCCGTGTGAATCACTTATGAGCCCAGTGAAATTATATAGACATCAGTTCAGAGACAGAGTTAAAAAAATGGTATTCGTGAGATTGTGAAGAGCCGCTCACACATAGTATGCTCACACATGGTATGCCATGATTTGCATCTGCTATTCTTGAGTCCATGTCAAAACTGGCAGTTATTGTTTTACATGTTCACAGAGGGTTTTGGTGATTTGAGAGACGCTCCACTACATGTGATAACAGTTGTTCCTTTCCTCCCTGTGGTGGTCATGTACTTCATGTTAATTTCATGATTGGGAGTGTAGGCGTAGAGTCTAGTCTGTCACTCTGGAGATAGCCAATGAGGTCTCTGTGTGGGCATGAACTTCTGAGAATTCTGGGAAGTCTTGTGGCTTTCTCCAGTTAGAGAAGAGAGACTTGACTGAGTTCCTGGGAGACGAACTACTGAAAAGATGAGATGACAGCATGCTGATCAATCCTGATTCCTGGAGATGGAGGAGCCAGAGAAGAAGCCACATGGGCTTTCCCTGATGGGACCAGACCTCTGGGGCTGGAGAAGCCAGCAAGAGACCCCTGCCAGCTCTGAGATGCTTCTACCCAAGCTGGGTACACAAGACCTGCACCCACTGGCCTGTGATTGTCCTGATGTCATTGTACGTGCTTCATAAGTTGGAAGGAGACTTTATAGACTGGTATTGGACATGTGGGCGAATATCAGACTATAACCTTGGACTGGACTAGCTTGGGATGCTTTCTCAATGTTCCATTCCTCTTGTACAAAAACCTTTCCCTTATACCCATATGAATTTATTTCTCTAGTCTACCTGGACTAACACACTTCCCTATCCTAGTTACCAGTAGGCTCTTGGTTAAACCTTCTAGCTCTTGAGTCAAATTTCAGCGTTCACATCACACCTCTCCTACTTATAGCTCATTTAGCCTATGGAAAGGAAAGAAACACCATAAATGAAACACTGCTAAAAAATGAAAATAAGGTAGGAGGTCTTTCACTCTCAGATCTTAAAACCTAATATATAGCAATAATAATTAAGACAGTCTGGTAGTATTGCATTGAGATTTATAAAGACCAATGGATTAGAATTGGCAACACAGAAATACAATCAAATACCTATATACACCTATATTTTGATAAAGGATTAAGACACATTAGACAAGAAATAGCCTTTTCAACAAATGGTGCTGGAAACACTGGATCTTCACCTGCAAAAGAATGACACAAGACCCATATTTCATACTATGGATATAACAAATCTAAGATGACTCAAAGACCTAAATTTAAGTCACACAATTATAAAGACCATCTATGAAAAAATAAGGATACATCCTAGTACAAAGTATATGCACACTTCCAAAGATAATGAACAATATCCATATTACAGAAAGCAAAATAAAGAACTGGGACCTATCAAAATATGTAATTTATACCAATCAATGAACTCCATTAAAAGAATCAACAGATCCCCAAAATTGGGAAAAATATTCCAAGGGAAAGTGGAGTAGAAAGGGAGAACTGATTACAAGAATCCACATATAACCTCCTCCCTGGAGGATGGACAACAGGGAATTGGATGAAGGGATACATAGAACAGTGTACTATAAGACAAAACAATAACTTATAAATTATTAAGGTTTCATGAGGGGGCAATGGGAAGGGAGGGGACTATGAGGACCTAATACTAAAGGCTTAAGTGGATAGAAAATGTTTTGAGACTGATGATGGCAACACATGTACAAATGTGCTTTGCATATAATGGATGGATGTATGGATTGTGATAAGAGTTGTATGAGCCCCCAATAAAATGATTTAAAATAATATTAATCCTCCTATTCCCACCACCAGAGGGTAGTGATGCCCCCCAAATAATATTAATAATAAATAATAAAAATAAAGAAAAGAAAAAAAATCTCACCAAATAATACACCAGACAAAAGGCTAATCTCCAAAATCAACAGAAAACTACAATATCCTAACAAGAAAAACATAAATAATCCACTAGAAATGGGCATAAGACATAAATTTACAATTTATCAAAGATTATATCCAGCTGGCCAACAACTATATAAAGAGATATTTGAGATTATTATCAATAATAGAAACATAAATTAAAAAATGATATACCATCTCACACCAACACTTGGCAAAATTCAATAAAACTGAAAATCATAAACGATGGAGAGGATGTGGAGAGGCAGGAGCACTTTTACATTGCTCGTGGAGCTGTAGAATTGAATGACTATTATGGAAATCAGTATGGTACTTCCTTAAACAAATGCAAATACAAGTACCTTATGATACAGCAATCTACTGGTTATATACCCTAAAAAAAATCAAGAATACAAGAACGGACATATTTACACCTATGTTTATTGCAGCAATTTTTCCATAATAGCAGAAATATGGAAACAACACCAAGCCATAATCATAGATGAATGGATAAGCAAGCTGTAGTACATTTATATTATGGAGTATTATGCATCGATAAAAAACAATGACAACTCTGTCACATACCTTATGCTTAGCAAATTCAGCCAATCTTGAAATGATACATATTTAATATCATGCTTGTGATAGGAAAAAAATGTGGTTTACACAAACAAGAGACAAGACATGGATGACTACAAGGAGGTCGGGGATGGGGGTGAGAGCAGGAAGGTGGGAGGGTGGGGATTGGTTGAAAAAGATTCACAAATATATGAATGTTTAATAGGATATTGTTAATTTAATTTATTGAGATGAGTTGTGTAAATTTACATATCATTTTGAATGAAGGGAGTATGGAGTGGAGGCCCAAAGCTCATCTGTAGGTAACTGGCCATCCTCTTACAGAAGGGTCACAGAAAAGAAACGTGTCAGTCAGGATGCAGTGCAGCACTGATGAAGCATACAGCTTTCCTCTAGTTCTGGAATGCTTCCTGCCCCGCCCCCCCCAA
This sequence comes from Nesogale talazaci, assembly GCA_004026705.1. Lineage (NCBI taxonomy): Eukaryota > Metazoa > Chordata > Mammalia > Afrosoricida > Tenrecidae > Nesogale > Nesogale talazaci. The sequence continues at coordinate 26,370 of PVJH01026360.1, forward strand.
CCCCAACTGTCATGATCCAGTATACATACCAGTGGATGTATACTGGTACAGATAGGAACTGGAAGCACAGGAAATCCAGGACAGGTGAACCCCTCAGGACCAATGGTGATAGGGGTGATACCAAGAAGGTGGAGGAAAGATGGGGTAGAAAAGGGGAACCAATCACACGAATCTACATATAGACCCTTTCCTGGGGGACAGACAACAGAAAAGTGGGTGAAGGGAGACATCGGACAGTGTAAGACATGATAATTTATAAATTATCAAGGGTTTATGAGTGGTGGGGCGAGGAGGGTGGGGCAAAAAACCAAAGAATGAGTAGAAAGAAAATATTTTGAGAATGATGATGGCAACAAATGTACAAATGTGCTTCACCCAATGAATGTATATATGGATTGTGATAAGAGTTGTATGAGATACCAATAAAATGATTATAAAAAAGAAATGTATGTGTATACATAGTAAAAGCAAAATCCCTCTAGATATCCTTCAAACCTAAATAGCAGTAAGAAAAGAAGAAAAGTAAAAGTAAAACTTGAAATGGACTTGAAATATTTAGTGACAAATAGGTTCATATCAAATGAAAGCAAATTTAAAGACGTAACGAATCAAGTCTCTCTAAAGAGAAAGAACTATAGTAATCTCTCTCTCTCTCTCTCTCTCTTTCTCTCTCTCTCTCACACACACACACAGAAGAGGGCTTCCATTATTTTTTGATTTCAATGTTTATAAACTTTCTGAAGGATATATATGTAGCATATGGGTGTGTTACATGCTGTCAAGTTAACAGTTACTCTAGCAACCCTATGTACAATAGAATAAAACTGCCCAGGCCTTCATCACCCTTACAACCCTGTAAATATACAAGCCCATTGTTATAGCCATTTTGTCAATACATTTTATTGAGGGTCTTCTTCATTTTTGCCGACCTACTTTTTTCACTAAGTGTGGTGTCCTTTTCCAGAGACTGAACTTACCCTAATAACTTGTCCCAACTCATGAGACCATTTTGGTTATTTCATCTAAAGGACATTTTGGATGTACTTTCTCCTAGACAGATTTGTTTATTTTTCTGGCAGTCCATATATTCTAATATTCTTTGTCAACATCACAATTCAAATGCATCAATTCTTCTCCAGGTTTTCTTATTCATTATACAGCTTTCACTTGCACATGAAATGATTGAATAGGCCATAACCTGGATTGGGTTCATCTTCATCTTTCAACTGATGTACTTTTTTTTTAACACTTCAAAGACATCTTGTGTAGTGGATTTTCTCAAAATAAAACATTTTTTGATTTCCTGACTACTACTTTCATGATGGCTGACTATGGATCCAAAGAAAATGAAATACTTGACAATGTTAATCTCCTCAATGTTTATAATAATGTTTAACTGTTTGTCCAGTTGTGAGGATTTTTGTTTTCTTTGCTGCAATGTATACTGAAGTCCATAGTCTTTGATCTTCATAATTAAGGGCTTCATGTCCTTCTTGCTTTGAACAAGGAGGTTGTGTCATGCATATTGAATGTTGTTAATGATCTTTTTCCCATCTTGATGCCTCATCAATCCCATCTTCTAGGATTATGTGCCCAATAAACAGATTAAGGCCACATACCTTTCCTGACTTTAAATAATGCTGTATCCCCTTGTTCTGTTCAAATGACTGCCTCTTGGTTCATGTGTAGGTTCTGCAATGAACAAAATAAAGAATTAGGAAATTCCCATTCGTTCATACATCCCATTCTTTTAAACGTTATCCATAGATTATTATAATCCCCACAGTTGAATACTTTTGTACAGTCAATAAAACATAAGTAAACATGTTTCTGGTATTCTCTGCTTTCAGCCAAGATCCATCTGATGTCAGCAGTGATATCCTTTCTTCCAAGTACTCTTCTGAATCTGGCTTGAATTCCCTCATATGTACTGCTGCAACTGTTCTAAAATTATTTTCAGAAAAAACTATTTGTCTCTAAAATGGGTGTTCAGTAATTTTTGAATTCTGTTGGATCACTTTCCCTTTAATGGGCAGATATATGGATTTCTTCTAGTCAGGTTGCTATCTTCCAATTTTTTGGGCATAGACCAGTGAGTGCACCAGTATTGAATAAGTTTGTTGAACAGATTAAATGGGTTCCCATAAATTTTGAGAATTGATGTCTTCAGTGCAGCTTGGACTTAATCCCTTCCTTCAATTTCATCAGATGATGATATTTGACCTCCTGAAATGGTTGACTACCAGTTCTTCTTGGTACAATGTCTTTGTGTTTTCTTTTCACATTCTCTTTATGCTTCCTGTATTTTTGCTCATGGAATCCTTCAATAATACCATGGATGCTTAGTTTTTCCTTAATTTTTTAAGCTTGAGATATGCTGTGAATGTTCTGAATTTTTAACTCTAGCTTTTGGAAAATTTCCCTATTTCCCTATAATATTTGACTATCTTATTTAGCTGTCCTTATTAATTTTTGAATAACTTTTTATTTCATCACTTTGTCCACTTACTTGACCTATGCTACATTCACAAGCAAGTTTAAGAGTTTCTTTTGGCATCCACTTTGCTCTTTTCTTTATTTCCCTTTCTGTTCTTGAGATAATAATGTATGATGCCCTTGACCTCATCCCACAACGTCTTAGTCTTGTGTCCTTAGTGGTTGATGTATCAAATATGTTCTAAAATTGTTTCTAAATTCAGCTGGATATACTTAAGCTTGTATTTTTACTCTTTTATTTTCAATAATTTTATTGGGGGGCTCTGATAACATTCAATACATCATTTGTATCAAGCATATTTGTACACATTTCCAGATATTTTCTACTTCAGCTCTTGGTATGAACTAAGATTGTAGTTTGATTCTCGAGTGGTCTGTTCCACAGTCAGCTCCTGGCCTTGGTTTAGCTTCTGATATTGAGGTTCTTTGTTTTCTTCTCCCAAATTATGTTGTCAATATGATTCCTACCTATTCCATCAAGCAAGATTCAATCACCAGTAGTTATCAGTGAAAAAACACAGCAAATGAACAAAAAACACCCCAAATAGTCATCATACACCTCTGAACTGACCTCTCCATCTTAAATTTAGCAGGTCCAAAGATTCCCTGAGAAATCAATGTTTTGATTGAACTCTTTCTTTTTTGAAGGCCCTAAGGAGACTAAGATAAATATATTACTGAGAAAACTTGTCTACAACCTCACTACCAAGGCATATTTAAACATGCTTTACTTGGAATAAAATTTTGCATGTATCAACTAGAACCCTAGTATCAATACTTTTTTACTTACTCCCATATTGAAGCAATTAGAAGAGTCAGTTCTTCTCAAATGCAATTGAAATATTTCAAAGTGAGTATTTCCCCTCCTCGTGTTTAAGTTTGCCAAATGAGCCTACTGTCAATTTGGACTTATAAACATATGCACAAAGTTATGGAAACAATAATTGGAGGAGAATTTTTATAAGTGAATTAGTAGAATCTCTTGTAAGGCTATTCTAAACTTAAAGATTAGTAATACAACAAAAATACAGTAAGAAAGCACAAAAAAACATAGTACAAATAAAGGATTTGCATATGTAAGAACTTACTGTATGCCAGAAGAGACAAGCAGCAATCCACGACCAGAGATCTGTGCTCCAATGTTCATCGCAGCACAGTTCACAATTGCAAGGAGTTCATCAACTGATGAATGGATTAAAAAGCTGTGGTACATACATACAATGGAGTACTATGCATCGCTGAAAAGCAGTGATGAATGCATGAAGCATGTGACCACA
>PVJH01026361.1:0-30128 GCA_004026705.1 Nesogale talazaci
ATTGGGGGTCACCACCACGTGATGACAGTGGCGGGAATGTTGCTTCAAGAGGGGCTCGTGATGGGCCCGGTGTGTGAGCCCGGCACCCAGCCCCTTCCTCCTGCCCCTTCCTCCGACGCACAGGCCGCTCCTTACCGGGAAGTGAAACCAGAACCGGAAGCAGGACTGGTCTGCAGTGAGAGCCGCGTTCCTGCGGAGCGTGGATCTGCCGTCGGGGAACAGCCCCCGGCTCCTGGTCCGATGCCCGTCCAGCTGCAGGGTGTAGGTGAGATTGACGACCAGCGGCCCTGGGCAGGGGCGGAAGGGCACAGTTCATCAGAGGAACGTCCTGAGCCATAAGCCAGCCGGGGTGAGGGTAGGGGGACCACGGGGGGGTGGGGCGGGAGGGGGGTTCTGCAGGGAGCCGAGCAGCACTGACCTCGGAACTGGGGAAGGAGAGACTTGACCTGGAAACACACGGTGATGTTCACCCCCTCTTTCTTCCTGCCGGAGGAGACCGAGGAACACTCCACTTCGTGCACCGGGATCTCCGTCGGAGAGTGAGCCATGGAAGTGATGACGTCCACCACGGGCCGCGAGCTGCAGGGCAGGAGCGGGCACGACGGTGAGCTCCACCTCTCTCAGGAGCCAGGATGCGCTGCGCTGAAGCCTGCCCCAGCTCCGGGGCCCCAGCCATCTCTGTTCCACGGCCTGCTTCAAAGGCACTACTTCCTCCCAGTGACCCACGACGGTGCCCCTCTCCACCCGGGCGTCCTCAGAGCCCCTTCCCTCTGAGATCTTCAAGACGAGACGTTCTCTGGGGCTTCTAATCCTATGACCCTCCAGGCAAGGCCCCTGAGGCTCGGAATAAAATGCACACGCTCACCGCACAGGCGCCGCCTGTGAAGCCTCAGCACCCTCACTGCAGCCACCACGGAACCCTCACAGTTCTCTGAACACAAGGCGCTCCTGCCCGCCCCACTCGGGTTTGTGAACACAAAGGACTCTGGCTTGCTGCCCCCCCTTTTCTGCAGCCGTCTCCTCTTTCAAGTCCCACCTCAAATATCACCCTTTTTATTTTTTATTTATTTTTTTTTGGGGGGGGGCATCACGGCTCTCCGGCGGTGGGAGTAGGAGGCCCAGCCCCACGGCTGGAATTGAACCTCCGTCCCAGTGGGCCGCAGTCCCGCGCATAACCACGACGCCACCAGGGCTCGGCCCTCAAATATCACCCTTTTTAAAAATTTATTTTTATTTTCTAACAATATCACTTTCTCCCCCCCACCCACATCACTCTTTCAAAGAGAATTTTTTGCCCCTACACTCCCACCACCCTCCAATCTAGGGGAGCCCCCCCCCCCCCGTGTTATCTCTCACATATTCATGCCACACACACCCCTCACCCTAGCACTTATCCTCATTTGGAATTACCCATTCATCTGTCTTACTTTCAAACGGTGTCTTACCCCACACATGCCCCACGTGCTGCTCAATGCCTCATTCAGGTTCAGGGTTCCTGACTGAGTCCCACGCCCCTTGTTGGCCGTGCATTTCTGCGCAGAGCCACCCCCTCGTGTTAGAGTAGACATGCGCTGTTCTGCAGTGTGTTCCATGGCTGGTTTTCTAAAGTCGAGTGCCAGGCCTTTCTTCCGAGCTACCTCTGGGTGGGCCCCAGTCTCCATTTTTTGGGCTACCAGCTGAGAGGGTGATGGTAAACCTGTCTGCACCGGCGAGAGACTCCGAAGACGGGAGGTGCCCCCTAAATATTGATTCCCGTGTGATGTCACGGGAACCCCGGTATCGTGATGTACTACGGACTGGGGTGCTAAAAATATAAGGTCAGCAGTTTGAAACCAGCGGGCAGCTCCGAGGACAGAGGTCCAGTCTGGGGAGCTGATATCAGAGTTCGAGAAGAAAGGACATGTCTGGAAAGTGATGTTATGACATCTGTGAGAGCTCCTAATTAAATGAATAATAATAATAATAATGATGAGTCCCAGCCTTGGAAGCGCACCAGGCCCGTTCTACCCTGTCCTCCCACAGGATTGCTGTGAGTCGGGAACTGACTTGAGGGCGTGAGTTTGGTTTCCGTTTACATTGTGTCGCTTGTTGCTCTCGGCAATTCTAAGCTATGCTCGAGGCAGGGGACAGCGCCGGGATTGCAGGGAGGAGGAAACTGAGGCCTGAAGAAGCCACGTGACTAGAGGGAGATCTTCTGAGCTGTGAATGGTAGAGCTTGGACCTGGCCTGGGGTCACCAGGTTCTGGGGCCCTGTGGGAGGCTGTAGTGTCAGGTCTTGTCATCCTGAGCTGTGGACCACTCCAGAACCCTGCAGCATCCCGACCATCACTCTTGGGCGACCCCTGCGTCGTGGCACTCACGGGGACCCCCTCTGGTTAGGGGTCCTCCTCTTTTTCACCAACCACATACCAAGCAAGATGGCCTGCTCCAGGCACTGTGCTAATCCCGTTCTGCCCCTGACCAGCCACCGTGCAGTTTGGAGTGAGACAGGAAGCCTCTAGAAATCCGAGCCGACCTCCGGCAGGGAGGGGGGAACCCAAGGAGCCTACGAGCCTCCTTCGAAAGGGGTGCAGTGGAAGTGACTTGTGTATGAGATCCAGAAGTCCCCGCTCACCTCAGGAAGATCACCTGGCCCTCGGCCCCCACGGCCACATCCGCCAGACCGTCTCCGCCAAGGTCCTGCCCTCCGTGGATGGAGCGCCCGAACCACTGGATTCCGGAGACCACCTGGGCCCCCTTTATTCGCTGAGGGCAAAAAGCGTGAAGTCAGACCACAGCGGGGTGGGGGGCAGGGGAGGCTGGGCTGAAGGAAGGACTGAGGCAGGCTGGAGGAGGAGGCTGGACTTGGAAGCCCTGCAGGTTCTGGATCAAGGCTTGTGATTGGCAGGCGGGTACTTCCCCAGGCTGGGGGTCTGGGTCTGGGTTTGTCATTGGTGGGTGGGTACTTCACCTGGCTGGGGGTCTGGGTAGGGGGTTTGTGATTGACAGGGGGTACTTCACCTGGCTCGGCTGGGGGTTGAGCCCACCAGGCTGCCCGTTGAAGATGTACAGAGCCCCCTGCCCCTCTAGGGGAGCCCCCACAGCGACGTCCATCAGGCCATCTCCATTGATGTCCGGCAGGGCGGCGATGGCTGCTCCAAAACGCCCCAGGGGGTGTCCAGGGTCCCCCTGCAGCTCCAAGACCGCTTGGAACCCCAGCTGGGAGGGAACACACAGACAGGTCACCCCACACACCACCACTCAGCCTTCGCCACCAGAATGGGGTACCGTGCGACTGGGGGGGAGACAGACAAAGTCAAACATGGCGCCATTCAGTTCCATGCCCATGGGTGTGATGCCGGGAGGAGGGGGGCTCTGATCTCCCTGAGCCTGGGGTCCTCCTGCTGTCAGATGACGCTTGGGGTATCCCCGAAGGTGACTGCAAGGATCAAAGGGGGGTTGGATCAAAGCAAACCCACCACCATTGAGTTGGGATTGATTCTCAGTCACCCTCCGGCCAGCGGAGACCTGCTTGGTCGGGTTTCCACAGCTGTGGTTCAAACCGCTGACCAAGGCGCTCATTCGAATGAGGTGGGATAGAGACACATAAAACACTGGGGACTGGGGCTGAGCCCCGGTGGCATAGTGGTTGTGCGCGGGACTGCGGCCCACGGGGACGGAGGTTCAATTCCAGCAGTGGGACTGGGCCTCCTACTCCCACCACCGGAGAGCAGTGATGCCCCCCCCCACCAAAAAAACAAACAAACACAACACTGGTCTCTGGAGAAGCCCGTTCCCCGTGAGAATTACCTACTGCTGGCCCGTGCTCCTCAACGCTTGATTAAACACACGATCCAACATGACAAGTTTTCCAGAACAACTGGGACCCCAATAGGCCCCGGAATCTGCTTCTCCCCACCTTCTGACTCAGTGCCCTCTGCTCCCACCTGTCTCCTCTGGTGGACGAACACGCGGCCTCCTCTCTGCTCCCCGTAGAACAGCGGGGCCCCTATCAGCAGCAGCTCCGTCTCCCCGTCGCGGTCCAGGTCAATGCCGCACAGCTCCCCGCCGAAGTAGGAGCCGATCTGTGGCAAGAGGGTGACGTTTGAGGAAGAAGGGCCAGGGACCTCAGCAGATGGCACGCCGCCCCCCTCGCCACCCGCCGACGTCAGTCCATCTTCTAGCCCCAACGGATGTCCACTCGGATCCTGGCTCCTCCCTTACAGGAACCTGTAGAAACAGGCCAAGTGGAGCTCTTTGCCGTTCAGTTCTGGCAAGCGGAACTCGGCAATGGTTCTGCCGTGGTTTCTGGGAGAAGCAGATGTCATCGGGTTTGTGCAGCGCTTGAGCCATGCGGGAGGGCGAGTGTGCACAGAAGGGCAGGGCCCTCCACTGGTGCAGCGGAGCCCCTGGTCTGCAGCCGCCCCCTGGCCGCGCTCACCTGGGTGCCATCGATTCTCTGGACCTGGCTCCAGTTTCCTCTGCCCTCCGGCTCTTGGAACAGCAGCACCTGCCCCACGTGCTGGTACCGGGGGGCTCCCGCTGCCAGCAGTGACCTGTTCTTCTGAGAGGGCAGCCAGGTCACAGAGTAACCTGAGGAGCAGGAGAATCCGGGAGTGGGGAACCCGACGGATACCGGGAGAAGGCAAAAGTCAAAGGGGAAGGACTAGAGGTCCTGGGAGAGTGGGCTGGGGGCAGAGGGCTCTGGGACAGCCAGGAGACCTCCTTCTGAGACAGGAGCCCTGGGCTGTGAGGGGCTCAGCCTGCACCCCTGGAGGATGCAGCCGAGAGAACCCGGACACACAGGGCCTTCCTCCCTGGGGTTGTGTCAACGGGCGAGAGAGGTCACATGAGGGGAATAAATTGTTTTTCAATACTAACATATACCATGGGGCTATCAGTAGCTTGCATACATATTTAAAACCCAACGTATCAGTTATTAGTTGTTCCTAAGGGGTGAGCAGGCAGAGAAGAGATGTGGAGACGCAATTATTAGGGGCCACCGGCTTTAGGGTGAGGGGAAAAAATAGGCACGACCATTGAAACACCACGATGAGCCTCACCACATTGCTCATGCGACGATGGTGACATGGCTAATGTTTTGCTACTCATGTGTTTACCATGGAAAAAGAGAAACCGCTGCATACCAAGGGAACTTCCTTTGATGCCCAATGACAGCCCTGCAGCCCGTGGTCCCGTTCCACGCCCCCTGGGGCAGGGGCCCCCTCCCACCCTGGGCACCCACTGGCAAGCAAGTTCAGGACCTGCTGTGAGTCACTGGAGCAGGGGCGGGGCTCAAGTCAAAGGTCTCCCAACAGGAATGTTCTGAGTCCCAGGTCACGTCTGATTTACCCCGCCCAGAGCACTTGAATGTGAGAGAGGGGGAGAGGGGGCCAGGGGAGTGAGAGGGGAGAGCTCGGAAACCCCATGCCCACGAGACCGCAGCGTCCGCTGTCCAAGCCATCAGCCGTTCCCAAGGAGGAAGAGGAGGCTCTGTTCCTATCAGAGTCCCAGCCTTGGAGACCCACAGGGGACCGTCCGGCTCGGCTCCAGCGTGGCTACGAGTTGGAATTGACTCCGTGGTGGTGAGCTTGGCTTGATTTGACTCGGTTTTCGTCTCGTATGTACACGAAAGGAAGGGCATCGAGACCGCCCGCCTTCCCTCCTCACGAGGCTCTGTTTCGCCACCTTTCTCCCGTGGAGCGACGGGTGCTTTTGAACCGCCGACCACGAGGCTCACAGCCCGACTCAGAACCGCTGCCCCACCAGGGCCCCGAGGTGTCTACTCCTCAAAGCATTTGCCTTTGGAGAGACAAGACTTCGGTCCTGGCTCCACGGTTTCTTACCGTGTCTGACCTCGAGTCAATGATATGATGCCTCTGAACCTGTCTCCTTATCTAAAATATGAGGAGCTCATATGTGTTTCCTAGAGTAGTTTGGGGATGAAACAAGACCATGGATATAGAATAATATATATATCTCCATATAACCACCGTGTGTATATCAGTTTTTCATAATACGGTGGCTTGTGCATTGCTGTGATGCTGGAAACTATGTCAACTGTATTTCAAATGCCAGCAGGGAATAGGTTTCTGTAGGATTCTCAGAGTAGCAACAGACCCTAAGAAGAAACAGGCTATCCGTTTCTGAGGAAGTAGCCACTGCACACTTGCTATGCAGCAGAGGAACATCGTCAGACAGTGCGGGAAGATGAGCTCCTTTGGTCGAAAGATACTAACATATACCTGGGGAAGAGCTGCCTCCTCAAAGCAGAGTCGACCACAATGGCGTGGACTGAGCAGAGCTGCCAAGATCTCCATCTGCTGTCAAGCCGCCCCTCTGCATGAGAGGGAATAGCTGAACACAGCTCTTAATAACCAGAATGCGGGCTGAGCCCCGGTGACGTAGTGGTTGAGTGTGGGACTGCGGCCCACTGGCTTAGCGGTTCAAATCCAGCAGCAGCTCTCCAGGAGCAAGGCTGGGCCTCCCACTCCTACCAGAGGGCAGTGATGCCCCCCCCCCCAATTAACTGTTCCACAAAAGGAAGTTGAACTGAGCCCTGAGTTCTGCTATGTGGACTAATTGAATAATCAGAATGTGGCACGTATGAAATCATGACTCTTGGAATGTTGGAAGCCATCAAAAATGAAATTGAAAGCATAAAGATCAATATCTTAGGTTTTAGTAAGCTGAAATGGGCTGATCGTGGCCATTTTGAATCTGGTAATCATACAGTCAACTACAAATCAAAAAGGAATGGTGTCACACTCAGCGCTCCCAAAGAACATTTCCGGTGTGCATAAGCAAAAGTGGTGAAGAAAGCTGTTGGTGCCTAGCTATCAAAAGATATAGCGTCTGAGGTCTTAAAGGCTTGAAGGTAAAAAGGCGACCATCTCGCTCAGAACAACAAAGCCCACATGAAAGAAGCACACCAGCCTGTGTGACCACGAGGTATCAAAGAGATCAGATATCAGGCATCAAATAACTAAAAATTATATCATTATACATGGGGGAAAATGGAGACCCAATGCCCATGGTAGGTGAAGCGACATCCCCTTACAGAAGGGCCACTGGGAAGAGATGAGTCAATCAGGGTATAGTGTAGCAACAATGAAATATGCAACTTTCCTCTAGTTCTTAATTACTTCCTCCCCCCCACTATCATGACCCCAATTCTACCCAACAAATCCAGCTAGATCAGAGGCTGTACTCTGGTACAGATAGGAACTGAAAACACGGGCAATCCAGGACAGGTGATCCCTTCAGAACCAGAGGTGAGAGTGGCGATATTGGGAGGGTGGAGTAGAAAGGGGAAACTGATTACAAGGATCTACGTATACCCTCTTCCCTGGGGTATGGACAACAGGGAAATGGGTGAAGGAAGACGTCCGACAGTGTGCAATATGTCAAGATAATAATAATTTATAAATTATCAAGAATTTATGAGATAGGGAAGAGTCGGGGTGGGGGGAGGGAAATAGGAGGAGCTAATACCGAGGGCTTAAGTAGAAAAAAAATGTTTAGAGAATGATGATGGCAACACATGTACAAATATGTTTGGCACACAATGGATGGATGGATGAACTGTGATAAGAGCTGTATGAACCCCCAATAAAATGATTTTTAAAAAAGAGTGCATTTCAAGATCTGTCTTGACACGCGGTGCTGTCTGTGATGGAGTAATTCTGTACGCCTACAACGAGAACGCGGACATAAGAACAATCGTGAGGCTGACACAGGCAGTGTTTCCTTCCATTGTACACGGAGTCACCATGAGTTGAAACTGACTCAACGACACCTCACATCAACAACAACAGCAGCAGCAGCATCACCCACAACAAGAAGGAAGTCTAGTTCACATACCTGCGATTCACAGACTCACCAACCACTAAAGCTCGCGATGAATGGAAGGCTTCCCCAACGCCTTCCGTCTGAAATTGATAATATATACAACCAAGAGACGTTGCTAACTATTGGTGAGTGAGACGTGAAAAACTGGGAACGAAGAAGAAGGAACGGGCTTTGGGAAATATGGCCTCCGTGATCCAAACATAACTGGAAGTCACGTGGCAGAATTTGGCAAGACAGAATCTTCATCGGCAACGACCTCTTTTCAATCGCACGAATGATGACTAGGCATCCGGCCCTCTCCAGATGGAAGACACAGAAAGCAGACTCACGACATCCGTGGGGAGAGGGGCCGGAGACGCTCCGTCTCAGCTGCTGAAACCAGGCCGGGGGCTGACTGTGGAACCGACTGTCCGGGAGGCATGTGGCAGCAAATGAAAACCCGCCCACAAGAGCCCGAATCTGATCTTCAGACTAACCCCCCTGAATCTTTGAGGACATCGCAAGGATCTATTTGACTTGCTGAACACTGAGGACAGAAGACCTGCTGGGCTGTGGGACGTCAACGTCCCCCTGAAGAAGGCAAAAGGCCATTTAAAAGACAAGGCAGAGAAGACCAAGCTGGCTATCAGAAGACAGCCTGGGACTTGCTCCTGAAAACAGAGCAGCTCAAACAACGGGGAGAACTGGAGTAAAAGAACTGCACAGAAAGTTTCAGAGAGCAGCTTGAAAAGACAAAGTATTCGAGTGAGATGTGCAAAAACCTGAACTGACACCTGAAGGAAAAATGCCAGCCTCACGTTTCAGTAGTGAAGGATTTTTTAAAGAAGGCAATGGAAGGTAGCTATGTATTGAACTAAGTATGATGGAAAGCAATGTCCGAGCGCCCAGTAAAATGATAAATTAGGGCTGAGCCCCGGTGGCGTAAGTGGTTGAGTGTGGAACTGCAGTCCATGGGCTTGGCAGTTCAAATCCGGCAGCTACTCTCAGGAGCGACACTGGGTAGCGCCCACGACCACCAGAGGCAGTGATGCCCACAAAAAAAAGAAAAAAAAAAAGATAAATTAAAAAAAAAGTGCAAAAAAAAAGAATTGCATGAAAGACAATAGTAAATGTTATTATAGTAAGTTACATTTACTATAAATATTGTTATAAAATTACAATAGTCATTATTATTATAAACATAATCCTCCAATGTCTGATCTCTCAGTAGTTGCAGGGTTTGACACATTGGCTGAATGGGTATGGGAGGGAGTGTGGAATATACCCACAAATATACCCATGAAGTTCATGTGTGCGTATTTACATTTGCTTCAGATATATCCATAAACATACTGGAGCAGACAGAGAAGAAGTTATGAAAACTTCTTAGAAACACATTCCTTGTAGGAATCCTTAGTGATCGGGACCACAGTATCAGGGAACACCAGGGTTAATTGACAAAACATAGTTTACTTCTACACACTAATTTGGTGAGCAGCAACTAAGATCTTAAAATTGTGTGTACGGACATCTGAGGTTCAACTATTGGTCTCTTTCTACCCAGGGGAAAGAAGAATTAAGAGAATCAAAAGATGGAAATGAATAGTCCAATCAATCAAGCCACTGTCTACCCTTACGCTGCTCTGAAGGGGACCATATTCTAAGGCTCTAGATAGAGTCGAAGAAAATATGAAACCAAACTAAAATCATAAGAGACCAGGCTGATTTATCAAAAAGAGATCCATGTGGGACATCCAGGACTATAGTCCTCAGTCACTCTTTAATCTGTAACTCAGCTTACCTTGCTGACTCAAAATTTAGCCCAACAACAGACAAATCTGTAAGCACAATAACACGAACACTTTGGTAAAAATCAACCACATAACACATAAAAGACCAGGCTTATCCAAGGACCGATTTCAGCAGGGTTTAAAAAGAAGGAGGAAGGAAGTGTGGGAAGTAGAATAAATGATAAGACATAAATGGATTGCGATGAGTGAGCTAAAACAAAGTGTATATGAATTGTTTGAATGTACCGGCAATCTGCTCTGTAAACTGCACCCAATTCAAAATAGAACATTAAAAACAAAAGAAAGCAATGGAAGTATGCAGAAAACTTCAAAGGAAGATGGGAGGAACGCAGAGGCACAGTGTGAAAAAGAATGGATTGACACGTAATCACTTCAAGAAACTTTTGACTGGTGTCGAAGGAAGATGTCTAGGCTGCACTGAAGACATCAGGGAAAGCCAGACTTCAGGCAGAGGCAGCATATCAACTGAAATGTCTCGACAAGGTGATGAAGTTCTGAAAGCACTCACTTGTCTATGCCAAGAGACTTGGCCAGCTGATTGGAAAGGAGTCATGTTTGTGCCCAGTCCAAAGAGAGGTGACCCAGGAGAAGGTTGGAATGGTTGAACAAGATCATTAATACCACATGCATGTAGCATTTCGCGAAAGACAGCTCAAAAATGTTTGCAGCGACACATTGGCAGGGAGTTGCCAGAGGTTCAGGCTGGATTCAGAAGGGGACACGGACCAAGAGATGTCATTACTGACATTGGAGGGATCTTGACTGAAAGCAGAGAATACCCGAAAGATGTTTACTTGCATTTGATGGACTATGCAAAGGCATACAATTATATGGATCATAACAAACAATGGATAGCCTTGAGGAGAATGGGAATTCCAGAACTTGTCATGGTGCTCACATGGAACCTGACCACGGTCTAAGAAGAAGTTGTTCAAATAGAATGCGGGGATACCGCATAGATTAAAATCAGGGGAGGTGTCCACCAGCATTGCATCCTTCCACCATATTTACTCACTCTGCATGTGAGTAATCTATGGCTCCGTCAATAACCTGAGAAGCTGGACTTCATGAGAAGAATGCAGAGTCAGCATTGGAGGGGGGCTTGTTCTCAACTTACGATACGCAGGTGACACAGCCTCGCTCGCGGAAAGGGAGGAGAACTTGAAGCACTGACTGAGGAAGATCAGAGACTGCACCCTTGGGTATGGCTTGCAACTCAACATAAAGCAAACGGAAAGTCTGGACAGCATCGTGATATAGGAAGATGATAGTGAGGTCCTTGGGATTTCCTCTTGCTTGAATTGAGCATCAATGCTTTGGAAGCAGCAGTCAAAAATCAAACGAGGCTGAGCCCCGGTGGCGTCGTGGTGGAGGGCGGGACGGCGGCCCACGGGCTTGGCGGTTCAAATCCAGCGGTGGCTCTCAGGAGCAGGGCTGGGTAGCTCCCACGACCACCAGAGGGCAGTGATGGCCACCCCCCCAAAAAAAATCAAACGAAGGATTGCATGAGATCTCCTGCAAGTGCTGAAGAGCAAGAACGGGACCGAGATCTAAGAGAAGCCTGACCTCAGCCAGGGAGTTTTCAACCGGCCTCATAAGCGTGTGAAAACTGGATACTGAAGAAGGAAAACCACAGCAGCATCGACGCGTTTGATTTACGGGGCTGATGATGAATACGAAAAGCACCAGACAGAGAACAAACGCCTCTGTCTTGGATGAAGGACAGCCAGAAGCATACGACGGCCACACACTGTCTCAAGTACTGCGGGCACCTCGTCAGGAGAGGCCAGTCCCTGGGAAAGGACATCATCCTGGGAAAACTGGACATCATCCTTGGAAAATTAGAAGGGCAGTGACAAAGAGGATGGCCCTCTCTGAGATGGAGTCACGCCGTGGCTGTAGCCATGGGTCAAATATAGCCATGGGGAGGACGGCGCCGGACCCCCGGGCCGTGTTTTGTGGGTCAGAGTCAATTCAATGGCATCTAACAGGGACAATGAGGACGACAAAGAGTTGCGGTCTAGGAAGTGTTCTACCCTGTCCCCGAGGGTGGCTGTGTGCAGGAAGGATCTCGATGACGGGGCGTTTTTGGTCTGGGTGAATTCCAAGAGTTTCTGCACAGAGCACCTCCCCCACCCCAACAGAGCAGTCACCACGAGGCAGGGGGGCAGAGAGGGAGGGGAGCGCTCCATGCTGCTCTGGGGGGAGCCGGCACCTCGGATGGCATGACCAAAGCAAGATGAACCCCAAGGCCCACAGCCTCAGAGTAGGGTGAGCCCCTCTGCCCCCCAGCCTGGCGTCGCCTTGACTGGACAAGCACGCCGAGAGCCGTGCGGGACGAGGCTCCCACACTGCCGTCACGAGACAGAGAAAAGCAGGAACCCCTGGGAACGACGCAGACTCCTCCCCTCGACGCTTGGCATCCAAGGAGCTCTGGAAACAGAACCAACCTCTGGAGGGTTCTCGAACGATTCAAGAGGGCAGCTCCTGAAGGAGCCCCTGGGCCTCCTACGAAGAAGGCGGGGAAGGCTCCAGGGACGAACTGGACACACCGAAGACGCGTCTGACTCACGGTGGCCCCACGTGTGGCAGGGAGGAGTTGGGTGGGCTCCCGAGGGTGCTGGGGGCTCATGGTTCAGAAGCCTGCTTCTGAGGCGCCCCTGGGAGGCTCCAGCCTTTCGGACAGGAGCCCAGAGCATTGGCTGTGTGTCCGACCCAGCCCCCACCACTCCCCCCACTCCTCCCGAATGTTGTAAGCATATATGAACCCTGAGTGGTTCCGGCTGGTGGCTCAGTGGCTGCCGTCATTGTTTGGAAAGCCCACACGCCTGAGTCTGGCCCCTGGGAAGCAGAGGTCTTCCTCAGAAGAGAGGGGTACTCACCCAAGTAGCCCGTGCGTGCTTCCTGCGTCAGTGGCTCGTTCCCAACAAAGGCGCGATCCTGCAGGTCTTCCCGCAGGTCTAAAAAGCCCCCGGCCCAGTCTTTGGCTCCCACTGCTCCCACAACTCCGTGGCCCTGCCCAGAGAAAGGGAGGGGCATCAGGCTGGCCCCTGGCACAGCACGCAGGGCAGGCTCTCAGCCCTCTCCTCCGTGGCCGCTCCCAGGCCTCCTTCACGTCCCGCCCGCCCGCCCGCCCGTCCACTCACCCTGCGGAGGGTCGCACTGATGCCGCTGGTAGACAGCTCCATGTCGAAGGACGTCAGGTCCTGCTTGTTGGTACCTGGGGGCGAGCAGAGGAGCCCGGGCTGAGGCCCGAGGGCCAGGACGACACGGGCCTCAGGAAGGGACAGGAGCAGACTTTTGGATGAGGGGAGAGAGCGAGTTTGCGCTCCGGACACACCTGGACTCTCCGTGCGTGTGCCCCGCCAGGACTCCACGGATCCCTGGACTCACCTGGAGGATCCTGGGAGTCCGCTGGAGGGATCTTTTTCCAGAGTGCGTCAGTAGCCTTTTCCCAAAGACGTCATCCACCCCACGGCTGTTCAGAGGAGACTCTAACCTCCTCGTCTCTCTGATTGACGGGTCAGCCACCAACCTCCCACCTCCCGGGTCCACTTTAAAGCTCTGCCTCCCAGCCAACCCTTGGACATGGTGTCCACGGACTAGTGGTCTCATCGTTTGGATGACCTCTCTCTAGAGCTTTCTTACCCTTGTGCCTTTTCCAAAAGCCAACCTCACGGCTACCGAGTGCCTTGTGATGCGAAGCAGCCCTCGCAGATGGGGTAGAGCAGACCCTGAGCACCTCCAGGACGGAGGCAGAAAGCATATGGGCATAGAAACCCTCATCGTTCTCCTGGTTTCAAACTGCGGACCTTTGGGTTCGCCACCTAGCGTAGAACCGTCACACCACCAATGCGCCTTTGTTCCGTTGAAGACTTAACACATAATTCTTTTTTTCTTTTTTTAACTTTAAATCTTTAATTTTTCGGGATCTTTTTCTTTTTGCTTCCAAAAGGAAAGGAGTGTGTAGCCCCATGGCCTATACACTGTTTGCGGCTCTGGGGCGTGTGGCCAGGCAGGCCTGGCGCCACCCCACAGTGGGCAGTGGGCGGCCAGTGGGCGGGAGGATGGCCGGGGTCCTCATGCAGCCCCCACCGGCCAGGTGGGGCAGGTCCTTATTGCTGAGGTCCTGGCCCGCTGGGCGGCTAGGCGCGCTGGCTGGGGAGCTCCTGGGAGATGAACCGCCGCAGGAGCTCCAGGTACTGGCTGTACAGCTCTATGTCGTTGTGGCCCGCGCCCTCCACCCACAAGGGCTCCACGGCCTTGGGGCAGCGCTCGTAGAGCGCCAGGCCGTGTGAGAAGTCGATCACCTCGTCCTCGGTGCCGTGGATGATGAGCACGGGCGACGTTAACACATATTTCTAAAATTAAAATTAGAAGTCCCTCTCCCTTACTCTATGTTCTTATCATGTGATCTCCTTAATTTTATCGACATGGCACACCCCTCTAGCCACACACTCCCCTGGTCTTTGCTCCTGCTCTTCTCCCAGTCTCTGGCCCACAACTTTCCCTTTGGCTTTCATTTTCTCATCTGCGGGCCTCAGCGCAAAAGTCACCTCTGAGCAGCCTTCTTTGAAGTCACCCTTGAGTGGCCTCTCCCAGGTTCAATCTACCTGACCACTTGATTTGGTGTCTTGACTGCACGTCTCACTATCTTTGTCATGTTGGCTTTTTCTAGCTAAGGGGATCATGTCCTGTTTGCTGGCTCACATCCTGGTCAATGGAGAAAAGATGGAAGTTGTCCAGGATTTTTGTCTTGCTTGAATCTACATGCCGTGCTTGCGGAAGCAGCCGTGCAGAGATAAAGCCACACATTGTCTTGGGGAGGACTGCTGCACCGGACCTCTGGAAGGTGTAGAAAAGCAGTGCCATGTTACTTTGAGGATGAAGACGTGCCTGGCACCCGCCCATGGTATTTTTCAGCTGCCTCTCAGGCGTGTGGAGGTTAGACAGTGATCAAGGAAGACCACAGAAGAATCGATGTACTGGAATGATGGTGCTGGAGAAGAACTTTGAAAGGACCATGGACTGCTAGAACTAACAAATCTATCTTGGACAAAGTTCAGCCAGCATGCTCCCTCCGTCGAGGCGAGGAGGGCGAGGCTGTGTGGCATCTACCTCGAACATGTCATCAGGAGATGCCGGTCCCTGGAGAAGGAGCTCGTGCTTGGTAATGTAGTGGGACAGAGAGAAGGAGGGAGACCTTGGGCACGCGGGACTGACACTGGGGCTACCTCAGAAGAACAGCTGCGAGCGTGTCACAGGGCCAGGTAGCGTTTGATGCCGTCCGACGCAGGGTTGCTGTGAACCAGGAGGGGACTCACAGGACCTCACACTGCCTCTGCCTCTTCTGGACGGGCCATCAGAGGGGCTTGTCACTGGGAAGCATGTCTCTCTGAGAAGACTAAGGCTTCCCTAGCCGACCGGCCTTCCTTTGACAACCATACACACCTCCTATTCTGGGCCAAGGAGGAAGGCCTCTGAGCTCCTCGCACAGGGCGAACTCTCCAGTCCTGGGGCACGTCTTGCTGCCAGCAAGTCGGTACTGACACACAGAGACCCCTGTGGGTGTCCGGCTGTAACTATTTACAGAAGTCGAAAGGCCAGTCTCTCTGCAGTAGAGCTGCTGGTGGTTCGATCCACCCACTGTGAGGATCGCAGCCTGCCTCCTAGCAACCACGACCCCACCAGGGCTCCTATCAGAGGCCTCGGCGGGGTGAACCGAGGGAGTTGAGTTTGGGTGGGAAGGATTGACAGTCATCCTGCACGGGGCCCATGTGAGATGAAGGTCACGCCAGGGAGATGAAGGTCGGCCATGAGCCTCCCCTTGGATCAAAGGCAGCTCGAAGAGGAAGCTCAGATTAGGTGGGGAAAAATCTGAGGCCACTGCGATCACCACCCTCCCCCCAAATTCCCACTGGAGGCTTTCAATCAGGGGCGCGAGGTCACAAAGTTAGCCACTCCATCAGGATTATCCTCAGTCTCTAATCCGCCCCCCCCCCCCCCGGGGGAAAGGCTATCCCAACCCTCCCCCCAGTGCCCGCCACTCACCCTCAATGTCGTACATCTTCTTCTGCAGCTCCGTGAAGAGACCTTTAAGCTTCTCAAAGGTGTCCAGGATCTTGACGAACTCCTCTGTGGGCTGGGAGGCAAATTTATGGAGCGCTTCCTGACTTTCCTGCGTCTTAAAGTGCTTCCCGATCTGTGAGGAGCAGAGAAGGGGCGTCTTCAGAGTGGCAGGCTGGGCTTCCGTGACTTCCATGGCCTCTCGCTCACACCCCAGGCAGTCCGGGGAAGGGGCTTCCAGAAGAGAGGAGGGATGGAGATGAGCCGGGGAGGGGGGAGGGCCGGGGACGGTACCCCAATGATGTAGCGGATGATGTCTTTGGCCGCATCAATATCACCGCTGTCAGTGGCTTCCCCGTCGGTGATGATGATGAGAACTTTGGTGGCGTCTGGCCGGGCCCCCCGCTCTTTCTGAAACACCTGTTTTCTGTGTCCAAGAAGGAGGCTGAGAGGCTGCTCAGAAACCTGGACCTCAGGTCTCCCCACTCTTCCTCCCCCCTCCGCCTTTCTCCCATCTCTCATCCATCCCACCCCCGCCCCCGGTGCGTGCCGTCAGGCCAGTGTCTGCTCACTGCGCCCAAGCCCTTGGACACTACAGACATCCGCCATTCTCCTCCAAGCCTTGCACTCCACATTTGCTGGCACACATCTCTTGAGCTCCAACCCCCAAACAAAACAAAACGAAACAAACTCATCGCCAGCGGGTCAGTCCTGAAGCACAGGGACCCCAGAGGGCGGGCAGCACTGGGCAGAGACAGGTCACCTTCACGGGAAGAGAAAGTCTCATCTTTTCCCCCTGGAGCACCTGGTGGGTTTGAACTGATGACCTGAAGGTGAGCAGAGCTCAGCTCATCACCACGGCGCCCCCAGGACTCCCTCTTATCACAGGGAGGGGTCCCCAGCAGTGAGCCAACGTCTTGTCGGAGGTCACCAAGGGCTGCCTGGACTTGAACCACAAAGCAACCGTGAGACGGGCTGACGAGATTTGAAAGCGAAAGGAAACCAGCTAGCCAGTTCCTGACCAAAGCTCACTGACAGAGCCTCCCTCACCACAAGCTCAGAGCTGGTGGTTTTTACACACACACACACACACACACACACACACACACACTGACCAGAATGGCTGGATTCTGGGGCCCTTCCTCTGGCCCCAAACCCTGAGGCCCTCGAGGAAAGGGCCATGCGTATTCCATGTGCGACTGCAGCTCCTTCTCCTGGCCCAGAACCCACGCAGGTGAAATTAAGGCCAAGGGAGGGAGGATGGCTCACGGCACCCAGCCAGCAAGGTCCCCCGAGGCCTGCCCCAGCCTCCTTTGGAAGCAAACTGAGCGAGCCCTCCGGGGTTCCCTGCCCCCGAAAAGCCAGAGAGAGAACGCACACTTGGGAGGCCAATCTACCACCCGGCCCTTCCGCTGGGGCCTGATGCAGGAGCAGAAGCAGGTGGGGAGACACGGTGAGTGTGGGGAAGCCAACGTGAGCGACCCTGGGAGGAGTGGGGGGCTGAGGAGGGGGGGCTACTTCACAGCTGCACTCTGAAGCACAGCGCCCCAAAGGTCTTGTACCCAAACGTCTTTCCCATGTGGTGCGTATTCCTGCCTCTGGCTCAGGGCGGTTGGTTCCAAGGACTGTCACCTCCCATCGGGGTTTTTCAAGGGCTGGCCTCTCGCCTTCGCCTTCCCCACTGCAGGCTGCTCCATCCTGGCAGCCAGGGGGGTCCTTGGGAGAGATGGAGGAGGCGGGGCCCCTCCTCCGCTCAGAACCCCCAAGGGTCTCTTCCCTTCAGAGAAAAGCCAAACCTCCCAGTGGCTACTGCTGCTGACCGCCAGCCTCCCTCGTCTCCCTGCCTTGCATGGTCCCCTCTCCCAGGATCCCTGGCCGGCCAGGGGTGATGATGGGTGGAACCAGCGAGCCGTCTCCTCCCACACAGAGTTACAGGCCTTTCCCACATGGGTGTCTGAGACTGTCTCTGTGGGGTGGCCAGGAGCTGGGAGTGAGGGCTTTTCTTTTTCCCTCTCAGCTCCTCCTCTCTAGCCCAGCGGGTCTCTAGCCCTTTGGGGTCCCAGTAGCAAAGTGACAGCGAGAAGAAGTAGTCATGAACCCAGTTTGCCGGCTGGGGGTGGGGTGGGGGTCTGCCACCACGTGAGGATCTGCGCTCCAGAGTCGCAGCACATGGAAGGCGGAGACCCACCGTTCCGGCCCCTGACTCGCCTCTGAAGATCCCGAGCCTGCCCTCACCCCGGGCTTCTCACAAGCCCCTTTAACTGAAATGGCCCATCTGCCACAGGTGCCCAGCTATTGATCCTGGTGACCGCAGTTCTCTCACTGCCAGCTTTATCGGTTCGCATGGCTGCCTCACTCCTCCACCACCTTGAAGAGGAACATGCCAGCCGTGAGAGAAAGGCCAACAAGCAGATGCGTGGCGCGGAAACAGGAGCGCCACCTCCAAAGAGAAGGAGAGAGGCTACGTTCCAGCCAGGATTGGTTGGCGCCGGGGACGTGATAGGTTGGCCGGGCTGGCTGCTGTCGACTTGATTTGGACTCAGAGCGACCCGCTTTAGGAAGGTGGATGTCCAAGATCATAAGAAAGCTTCATCTTTCTCCCAGGAAGCCGCTGGCCTCATGGAATGCAGCCAAACTCCAAAGTACTTAACCTCCAGGGCTCCTCAGTGCTGTCGGAGGGCAGTGCACAGGGTCAACCAGGGTCGAGTCCTCCTAGCAGGGCCTTGGCAGAGAGGCCCGGAGATCAGCTTCCCTAAAAGATCGGCGTGGAAAACTCTACGATGACCATTCTACCCAGACACACTCAGAGTCCAAATCGACTCATTGGAAACTTTAAATCTCTCTTTTTTTTTTTTTTGGCATCACTGCCCTCTGGTGGGAGTGGGAGGTCCAGTCTTGCTCCTGGAAAGCCGCTGCTGGATTTGAACTGCCAAGCCCGTGGGCCGCAGTCCCACACTCAACCACTACGCCACTGGGGCTCAGCCCAATTTTTAAAAAAATATATAATACATATAGATATTTCCAGGGCTGAGAGCCTAGGTCAGCAAACAACAATCCCCACACCAAATCCCTCTCATGATTTGCCTTTATATCTGCAGTTCTCAACCTAGGGGTGGCGACCCCTTTGGGGGTCCAGTGCCCCTTTTGCAGAGGTCTCCCAAGACCATCAGAAGACACATGGTTTCTGATGGTCTTAGGAACTGAGACACCGCTCCTGTATGCGTCTCTAGGCAGGCCTGCCCACGTGCAGATATGCTGATCTGCTGAGAAAGAAGCGGTCTTTTTACAAACCACAGGGTTGCAAAATGTAGCAACGTAGCTTTCGGTTGTTATATTAAGACCGTTGCCCATGCTACAGCAAGCCTCGAGACAAAATTTCATTTATTTGTCATTAGAAATAAATATTTCACACTATAGAATGGCACCTGGGTTTTGTGAGTCATCACTAAGCTCGAATGACGTTCAAGCTGTCACCATGAAAATACATCCAGCCTCTCAGATATTGACGTGGCGATTCATCACAGTAGCAAAATGACAGTGATAAAGTAGCAAGGAAAAGTTTTATGGTGGGAGGGGGCGGACCCCACAATACGAAGCACTGTATTAAGGGATCTCGGCGTGAGGGAAGTGGAGAACCGCAGCTTTCGATGATGCCTGGCCTGCTGATCCGTGCAGGCTTCCCACCTTTTCAAAGCATCCGCCACACAGAGATCACTGGGTTTAGCCTTTTGTCTCTGGCTTACACCAATGGCCCTGGGAATTTCCCAACCACCCACGGCATCTTTCATTTCATAAAGCAGCCAGGCAACACGGAAATGTGTGGGAAGGTGGTGCAGCCCGAAAGCACAGCTGGAGAACTTCAGGTAGCGGGAGCGGGGCCCTGCAGGTCTCAGCCATGCACACCCAGTGGACCAAGCATCCATGGGCTATGCATGAAGGTCCACGTCATGCAGATGCACCGAGGCTCCAAGAACCATCTCTGAGAACCCGAAGCTCCGCCCTGGGAAGGCTTCCCAGAATGCATCCGGGCAACCCTTCATGCACATCCTTTTATGACTATCTTTAGAAGATTAGGGTGAGGATGCCTCTTCCCACCCCCCCCCACCTTACCCCCAGCTCTGTGAGTCATTCCAGTGAATTATCAAAAACCACCGGGGGGTCATGGCAGCCGACGGGCCCTGATCTCTTCCTACTTTTGGTAACTGATTGGAAGGACAGAGTTCTAACTTGTCAGGAGTCAGCTTTGGGGGGCTGGTGGAGAAGAAGGCCGTGCAGGCGGTTGCTAGGTAAAGACCTAATTCTGGGATGTTGGGGATGAAGGTGGTGGAATGATCATGTCCTAGACCGCTAACCGTTCGAGGGCAGTTCTTCTCTGTCCTCCACGGTCCCTATGAGTCAGAGTCGACTGGACGGCAGTGAGGGAGGGACAGAGAGAGAGAGAGAGAGAGAGAGGTCACGTGGGTGACTGGTGTCCAAGATGGACACGGGGAAAATTAGGACCCGGATTGTCTTCCCATTTTGTGCTCATCGCTATTTGGGTGGGGTCTTCAACATCTCTAGCCAACAAAGTCTAAAATGTTTGCCATCCGACTCTTCATTCAAAGAGCTGCCAGCCCCTGTTCCAGAACATTCCCTGGCACACAGTGGGGATTTGTTCAATCCATTTCCATGATGGTCTCTTTGGCTTCCACAATAGACACCTTCCAAGGGAATGGTTCTCAACCTTCCTCACACCTCGACCGTTGAATACAGTTCCCCACGTGGTGGTGACCCCCCACCATAAAGTCATGTCCGGCGCTACTGACATCACTGACATCTGTTACTGTGACGAATCAGGCGACGCCTGCGAAAGGGTCGTTGGTTCTCAGGCTGAGAACCGCTGCTCTCAGGTCTCTTTCCCCTCCCTCTATGGTCCCGTTTCTCCAAGAACTGTCCCTGCCCACAGAGGCTGGCTCTAGACTCTGTGTTGGTGCCAGTGGACCCTGGGCCATCGGGCAGGGGTGTCAGAGTGGCAGCCTGCAGGCCTCATGCGGGCCCCGAGGCAATTTTTTTGTAGCCCACGAGGATCTGAAATAAAATGCAACGTGGGATTGCGTGTACGGTATTGCCTCCATCTCCCCCAAGTGCTCTTTTCATCATAACAATTTTCTCTGCTGTCATCTTCTTTCCAGGGAAGAGATGAGCCCATCAGGGTGCAGTACTGAACCAAGGGAGCACGCAACCCTCCTCTGGCTCTTTGGTGCTTCCCGCCCCCCACCCCCGCCCCACCGTCACTATCATGACCTCCATTCTGCCTTGCACATCAGATTAGACCACAGCGGGCGCACTGCGGACAAGAGCGCACGACACAGGGAATCCAGGTTAGATACACGCCCCCCCACCCCCGCCAACAAGGAGAGCCGAGATACCAGGAGGGTGAGAGGAGGTTGGGGAGAGAAAGGGGACACCGATCGCAAGGATCCATCTAGAACCCCCTCCCAGGGGGACGAATAATGGGGAAGGGGGTGAGGGGTGATGGAGGATGATGTAAGATATGGAAATAATAATCTATGACTTATCAAGGGTTTGTGAGGGGGGGATGGGCAGGGGAGGGAGGGGGAAGAAGCGGGGAGCGGATATCAGGGGGCTCACGTGGAAAGAGAACGCTTTGAAAATGATGGGGGCGGCTGAGCTCCGGTGGCGCGGTGGTTGAGCGCGGGACGGCGGCCCACTGGGTGGGTGGTTCAAATCCAGCAGCAGCTCTCTGGGAGCAAGGCTGGGCCTCCCACTCCCAGCAGAGGGCAGTGATGCCCCCCCCCAAACAAATAAACAAACAAATAAAAAGAAAATGAGGGTGGCAGCCATATGTCCACATGTGCTCAACACACTGGCTGAAGGTATGGCTTGTGATAGGAGAGGTAAGAACTCCTAATAAAAGTAGGGAGTGAGGGGGTGGGGAGAGAAAAGTGAGCCCCACCGGAAAGAGGGGGATGCCTGTGACGGGTCTGAGGAAAGGCTACCCCTGCATGCTTAACGTATACAAATCCAGCGAGGCCTGCGTGGTGACGAAATGAACGTGAGAAACGCGTCCCTCCTCCCTGTCACTCAGGGGGCGTTATCATTGTCCTCCTCCACACACCTATCATGAGTGCCCATGGCTGGTCTCCTATTTACGGGGAAAAGTGTGTTTCTTGCCTCGAGGGGGAGCCGGGACCACAGTCATGCAGACCTCCACTGAAACCCAGCGAACTGATCCAACTCTGGGGAGAAAACCACTTCTGTGTCGGCGTGAGGAAGTCAGGTTCCGCCCATTTCCCACCTGGGGCTTGAATGTGCTGTTCCCTAGCGGACCCCTTGACCGGCCTTCCGCCGGGTTCTCATGAGGCCGGGCAGCTGGTGCTGCTTCAAAGCTTCACGCTCGATGTCCCTTTGGGGTTGAGTCTCTGGACCCTCCAGAAAGCGCTAACTCGCGTCACTCCATTTGTTCTCTCGCCAGACGCGGATGCCCGCCCTGGCCCCACCCAGAGGAGGCTAGAAAGGGGAGATCCACCACACACACACACACACACACACACACACACACACACACACGGAACTCACGCCACGTAGTTGATTGCACCAAAGGTGTTGGTCAAATGGCGCATGTGCTGGACCCTCGCGAGCAGTACATCGGGATCCTTGAGGCGCACGTAGTCCAAGAAGTCAAATTCCGTTTTGAAGGATGTGGAAAACTGGACAGCGGCAAACTAGAACGGAAGGGAGAAGGAAAATGGTGTTAACGGACATCGGGGCTTTCCGATCGCCACCTCTCGTCCAGGGTCCAGGCCGCTCAGCTCCACCTTCCTGCCTCCGGCCATCCCTCTTCCTGGAGCGGCCTGTGGGGACCTGCCCAAACAGTTCGCAGCTCACTTGACCCAGAAAACCCCACCACATCATGCACCTCAAGAGGGGCGCATCTCTGGGTCCATTTTAAGAACAGCTATGCAAACTGTCCAGGCCACCACGGGTGTGTCTGTCGGAAAGTCACCACATACTTGAAAGAGATCACTTTGCAGAAGCCGTGTGTGACCTTCTGAGGTGTGAGTAGGTGGTGTAAGTAGGTGTGCCCAAGCTAAAGGGTGGGGTGGGGGCCCAGGGTCGGTGGCCTCCAAAGAGTGCTGAAATTCTGCTGCACGTGCAGATAAAGAAGCAGAGAGTCCCGCCGACCTTGGGTGGGTTAGATGTGGACTCTCTGGTCACTGAGCACCTCCAGGTGAACAAAGCCCCCAAGACGCGCTGCTGGATTAACAGAGCTCATGGTCCATCCATCCAGGAGCTCCCCCTGCCACATTGAAATGATCCTTCATGACACGGAACAGATTGTTCCTCAACCCGAAGGGGTTGCACAGAGGAAAAACTGAAGAAGCAAGAATGTCTGACCTGGGAGTAAATTAAACTTAAAATAAGAAAAGTTCGTCTACGTTAAAGCCAGGGGGAAAAAGGAAAAGAAAACGCGGCGAGATAGAAATGATCACGGAAATGTCCTGAAATACGTCTCTGCTTCATCACACGGTCCTGTTTCCTGCTTGCTCTGCGGAGGTCTGGGCCAGCCTGCCTTGCCAGGAGGGGCTGTTCCAGTAGCCGGATTTGTGCTCAGGGACCCTGCTCACCTGGATACAGCTGGCTGAATCCAGGCTGGTCTCCCAGCAGAGACCGTGTCCGTCAGAATCCCTTCTCGGGACATTTTGAAGTTTTTGGAGGGAGGAATCGGTTGAGAAGAAGGTGAAGAGCCCTCTGAGTATTTTAACCTGGGAGCGCTCACCCCCGGGGTGCCCCAAAGAGGCTGAGCGCTGGAGAAGGGGATAAAAGCAGGGAAGGAAGCAGACAGAAAGGAGGCATGGAAGGTGCTGGCAATGTTTTGCTCCCTGATTCAAGTCTGGATATCGTCCTACGCTGAGCTTCCCGTCTCCATCCAGGCTAAGCTCGGTCAGGCAGGCGTGAAGGAGGCTTGCAACCAAGACGTTGAACGTGCTCACCTGATAGGAAGAGTTGCTGAGTCTCTCCACCACCTCCTTCATGAAGTCCAGAATCTTCTGGAATTCATCTTGCTGCATGCTCATCGAACCGTCAAACAGAAAGACCAGGTCAACGTTGCCCTTTATGCATTCTGCAGGGGCCAGACATAGAGGCAGCCACCTGGTGACGTGTCCTCAGGACTGGCATGGCCCGTGCTGGCCTTCAAGCCGGGGCAGCTGCTTGGAGGTGTGGCTACTCCCTGGGTCCCCAGCCACGTCCCCGGGGGGGCTAGCTCACCCTGGTAACCAGGACGTCCTTGCAGCACAGGATCCCCCAAATTCTGACGGAAGAGGTAACACTGGCCACTGAGATAGATGTTCTGGTCACAAGTCTGAGAGATCCCAGGGTCACAGGCCTGAAGAAAGCAAAGGGGAAAAGGGGGGGCACTCTCCTGCTCAGTGTGTTTTGGACATCAGTGAGCCCAGAGCACCCCCGCAGCACCACAGCTCCTCTACATCTCCTGGAATGGCTGCCAAGCTCCTTCTCACCCCTCGCAGCCCTGTGGGACAGACTAGAACTGCCCAGTGGGGTTTCCAAGGCTCCCCCTACCCCAATCCCTCAGCCAACCACCCCACCCTCCCCCACTCTGCGACCAGGGCTCCTTCTTTACATCCAACAGGTTGGTTTTGCCTCCTCGCCATTTTATATCTGAGTTACATGTCCAGCTGCTGTAAACCCCCAGGTCAGGGGTTCAAATCCACCCACCAGCTCTGTGGGGGAAAGCTGAGTCTGTCTATATCCATACGGATTTTACAATCTCGGAAACTGAGCGGAGCAATTCTCTGCTGTCCTCCAGAGCACGAGGGGAACGAGGGCGTTTCTCACAGTCTCTGCCATCTCTCCTGTGGTTGGCTTGATGCTTGAGCCTTGAAATCGACCTGATTTGTCTGCCTTTCGTCTGATCCTCAGTCACTCACTTGAAGAAGGCACCATGTGTGGCACGCTTGTTTCCATTTTTTCCCCCCACAATAAACCATGAAGTCAATAGAGGACTCTTAATCAGGAGAAAGATGGGTGGGCTGAGCCCCGGTGGCGTCGTGGTTGAGTGCGGGACTGCGGCCCACTGGGTTGGTGGTTCAAATCCAGCAGCAGCTCTCCAGGAGCAAGGCTGGGCCTCCTATTCCCGCCAGAGGGCAGCGATGCCCCCCCCCGCCCCAAATAGAAAAAGGTGAGTCTCAGAAACAAAGGATCAAAAAAATGGAAAAGAAAAAAGAAACGACAAGAAGAAGGAAAGAAAGGGAGGAGCCGTTCCATTCTGTCTTGCAGGGTCGCCGTGAGTCAGAGTTAATGCAGGGTGAGTTTCACCCACAATGACATGCGTGGCACGCTTCTGTCCCCCCAAACGCCTTCGTGTCTGTTCAACAGCCAGAGAGGGTTCACATGGAGGGGCGAGGAGGGAGGCTCGTAGGGGGTGAACAGAGCTGGTTCTCTACACACACACACACACACACACACATACACACACACAAGGATGACTCCACCTTCTCCCTGCTGCCTCAGGCCTTCTCGGGCTCTTCTCCCCCTTTCTTTCTTCTCCCCTGCCCAGCGTGAAGCGCCCCAGGTCCTGAGAGCCGCCCCCCCCCCTACACCTTACCAAAAGGCTTCCGCTCATGGGGTCCACAGTCAAGGTCATTCCCAAGTACTTGGAAGTAGAATTGGAACCTGTAGGCATTGGGAGATGGGTCTGGAAGGACTGGGGCACCCTTGATTCCCCCTCCAAAAAACTTTACTTCTCCCTCACCAGGGGCTTACCCTTCATGCTGACTGGGAGGCAGTGGCCCGAGTCCGGCTGGCATTGATAGAGGCTTCCCAGGCTGCTCCCCTCCCCTGGCGCTCCTACAACAACCCTGGAAAATAATCTCACCTGTGAGATGAGAGGCCCAGGTCTTCACCCACCCACTCCCGCCTAAAAGTGGGGTGCAGAACCCCCGCAGAGGTACCTCCGAGTAAGGCAGTCACTCTCTTTAGCGAGGACTCCTCGGCACGCACCCCTCCCCCCTCTTCTCTATGTAGTCGGACAGCACAATCCCAGGGACCCAAACTCTAGGAAATCAAGGATCATTTTAATTTGTGGGACAGAGGTGAGGACCGCCAAATAATCTGCCAGAAAGTCCCAGGCCACCGTCATGACGCTGAGTCGGTCACTGTGTGGGATGCAGCTGTGGTGTGCTCCCCGGGGGACAGAGGAGGACCTGAGAAGCAGAAACCCTCCCTTCAGGCCTCTCGCTGTCCAGCTGGGGAGAGGCTGACCTCCCAGAAAGTGCCACCGAGGGGCTTCGGGGCCCCGAGACGCATCCCTTGCTCTTAAGCATGTGAGTGGCAAGATAATGACGGGGCTGTCCCCCACCCCAGCCCAGAGAGAGGGTATTGTCTCCAGAGAGAGGTGTCTCCAGAGAGAGGCTATTGACACACGGAAGGCAGGAAGGTCATCCCAACTGGCCCACCCGAGTGGCGCTGGGCAATGCCAGGAAAGCCACCAGGGTGCCTCCCCCATGGGGGGCGGGGCTGGGCAGGCGGGAGGAAGCTGCTTACCCGGCTCCAACCTGCAGCACTTGGTACCCAAAATGCCTCCCGGAGTCTTGGACGGAGACACGTTGGGTGTGCAGCACATCCAGGTTGTAACTCCAGGCAGGTGCTGAGGGAGACAAAGGGGCATCAGTCAGGTTGGTTGGTGGGGGGGGTGGGAAGCCCTCGGGGGCCCCAAGAACCATGGGCACTGAGCCACAGGCTTCCCAGAAGGAGGCTTCAGAAGATGCGTCCCAAACCCAACGTTGCTGCCCCCAAGTGGAGTGCCACTCAGGGTGACCCCAGAGGGCAGGCCGGCCCTCCCGGGGTCTCTGAGGCTGTCAGCGATGCGGGGACAGTCTCATCTTCTCCCACGGAGGAGCGGGCAGCGTGGGCTGTACAGTTTGACCTACGCCACCACCGGGGCTCCCAGGCAGGTGCCAAGCGAGCCTGCCTTCTCTGGGACCCCCACAGCTGGGTGAGGCCCCAGCAGCCTCGTCTCTGAAGTGTGGAAGAAGCAAGACCCTTCCACTGAGACTCCTGCAGGACTGTGGCCTGGGGAGAACCCAGAGACATCCTGGTGGCCACTAATGCTCTGGACATGGGACAACCTGAAGGCCCCCCTCCTTCCTGAAGCACAAAGGGGCCAGGTTCCTCAGCAGGGACCCAAGAGGACACCCCCCCCTCCCAAGGCACAGTGCAGTTCTCACACTCCCACTGCTTCTTCCAGGGCTCACGCTCCTGAGCGGTCAGGCAAGCAATGTCCGCCTCGCTCGGGCATCCATGGGGACTCAAGGTGCCCTGGTCCTCCTCACTCAGCCATGCCCCACCCCACTCCCGGGACCACAGGAGGTCAGACTCCCCCACCCCACATCCCACAGCTTCAGCACCATCTGCAAAAGCCAAGCTGCCTTCCTCCCACGGCCCGGGCTGATGTCGCCGCAGCCTGGGGGCCAGGGACACCAGCCTCGTCTTTGTTCAGAGGCCCAGAGAGCGGAAACGTCTTCCCCGCCATGGTGGCATGTAGGATTGTCTTCCTCACACTCCCACAGGGAGGGAGACAGGGCCATGGATGGGGTCAGAAGCCAGCGCCGCCCTCCAAGTCTGATGTCCACTGCCTGTCGCCCGCCTCCCCTCCCTGCCCACCCTTCTCTTTGGTCCCCAGCTCTATGTCTCCCGCATCTTGCCTTTGGCTCCTGCTCCCTCTTTCCCCTTTTCTTTCCGCAGGACAGACAGACAGACTCAAGGTTCCCTCTGTCCAGGACACCTTCAGGGCGGCCCCTCACTTAAGGCTGCCGCACAAGCCTGGGAGCTTCTCCGCCCCACAGACCCACGTCTCTGCCCCCGGCTCCAGCCCCCTTTCTCCTCCACCTACCCCAGAGAAGCCATCCAGCCACCAGCAGCCTCATGGAGCCCCAGTGGCGAGTTTTCATCTCTCGAGGTCCCCAGGGACCAGCGGACCCAGCGCCCAGACTTCGAGGGCTCTTGGCGCCTGGCAGCAACCTGGGCAGGGTGGAAGAGGGAACTGATGGTGTCTCGGCCTGAGACTTTCTCATGAGAAGCTGGCGACCCTGGGGGCGGGGAGAGGGGTGGAGGGAAGGGCGCCCAAGGGGGGTTGTGAAACCGCAGGGTTAGAGAGGAAGTGTAAGCAGGTTAGATGTTTCCGGTGCCTACTTGAATGTTTCTGTCATCTAAGAGCAAGCCTCTGATCAGAGGACAGCCTCTCCTGCCCGGACCCGCTGCATCACAGGCCCCAAGCAGCCCACGGACAGCAGACTGCTCGGAGTTCAGGTCAAGCAAGGCGCAGTACAACCATCCTGGCGTGCTAGGCTGTCTTTAAAAATGTTGGGAGCAGGGTGGATGTGACGGTAAAGAAGAAGGAGGTCGCTCTCTGTTGACCCTGAGGGGTGTCCACGATTCTCCGTTCAAAACAACAAGAAGCAGGTGCTCCGAGAATGACCAGGGCAGCGCCTGTACGAACATGCTTGACATCACGGAGGGCTGGAGGGAGCCCCCAACAAAATGCTTTTTTAAAAAAGAAAAATATTCGTAGCGATAGAAAGAGTGTTCAAAACAGGAAATGGGAAAAAAAACACACGCGCACACACACCAAGTTATCGGACGGTCGACTCTGTAACTCATCTTGGTTCTCAAAAGCAAGGAGGAGGGGACAATGAAGCGCGCACATTGGGAGAAAGCAGGTCGTACAGCTGGTGGATGAGTGCCTGCCAGAACTCCGGGAGCTACACAGATAGGAGCAGAGGAGACCAACAACACCCTGCCATGGCCACCAAGCCAGTTCACTCTCAGCGTGACCCCACAGATAGACCCGAAACAACTCCCCCCGCTCCCCAGCCCGGCACCGTCTTCTCAGTCACTGCCCGGTGTCAGCCCATCGCTGCCCCTGTGCCAGTCCGTCTGACCGACCCTCTCCTGACCACGCAGGCAGCTTTCTCCTGGATGGGCCCGTCCTGACGGCAGGGCCCCCGGTTCGGGGAGGAGGTCCCACCCTGCTGCCTGCTAAGGAGTGCCTGGCCCAGGGAGGGGCTGTCAGCCACCAAACATGGGTTTAAAACTGTTTCCAAGCACGCAATCACGGATTTCACAAATGTATGCCGTGCCAATGGAGAGTCCTTTGAAGGTGATAAAGTTGTGCTGTTTTTTAAAAAAAAAAACAAAACATTTTACTACATAGCTTTGAAAAAACAATTCTGCTCAGGACTCATCATGAGAGTAGCGATACCAGGAGGGTAAAGGGGAAGGTGGGAGAGAAAGGGGAAACCGATCTCCAGGATCTACACAGAACCGCCGCCTGGGGGACGGACAACAGAAAAGTGGGTGAAGAGAGACACTGGGCAGGGTAAGACATACAAAATAATAATAATTTATAAGTTATCAAGGGTTCGTGAGGGAGGGAGGGGGGAAATGAGGAGCTGATACCAAGGGCTCAAGTCAAAAGCACGTGTTTTGAGAATGATGATGGCAACAAACGTACGAATGTGCTTGACACAAAGATGTGTGGATTGTGAGTTGTACGAGCCCCCAATAAAATGATTTTTTTTCCGGGGCTGAGCCCCGGTGGCATAGTGGTTGTGCGCGGGACTGCGGCCCACTGGGACGGAGGTTCAATTCCAGCTCACAGGAGCAAAGGCTGGGCCTCCTACTCCCACCACCAGAGGGCAGTGATGCCTAAAAAACCTAAAAAAAAAAACCTAAAAAAACTAAAATGATTTTTTTCAAGGTTCTGGTTGTGTTTGGATTCCCCCTCGCACCGATCCTGGACAGCGTCACTATTTTCTCTATGTACGAAGCCATCGCATGCTGATGCAGTGGTGGGGGGTCCACTCAGCCAAGAGAAGCGGCGAAGATCTGGAATCCACTCCAGCATCAACTCCAAACTCACCGCCATCGAGGGTTTCTGAGACCACTACGCCACCGGGGCGCAGCCCCCGAACTCTGTTTTCATCGCCCACCTCTGTTATGGTTCTTACTGCAGTATCAGCTGTGTGGAATAATAAACCACCTTCCGGTTTTTCTGTTTTTATACTTAAAAAGGTGGTCAGGGCAGCGGTTTGGACCACTCCGCTCTCTAGGGTCCCTGTCAGTTGAATTGACAGCCATGAGTTGAGAACTGTCGCCTTCCTGACTCCCACACCTTGACTGGGTGACTAGGCAAATCAGGTGCTTGGAGTCCATCAGGAGGATTGGACAGTTCACTGCTGATGCAAACAAGGTGTGTGGGATCTTGGTGGAAGTGGGCCCATGCAAATAAAGTGTGTGGCACTCTCTGGAGGGGGTTGGTCAGTTGTGCCATCCCAGGAGGCTTAAAAGGGGAAGACAGTAAGTCAAAAGTTGTGCTACGCCCCCCCAATAAAATGATCAATTTTTTTAAAAAGGGGGGGG
>PVJH01026362.1:0-30140 GCA_004026705.1 Nesogale talazaci
CTCTCATGCAGCACTGTCATCTGATTCCAGTCACATGCACTTGCCACCTTGGAGATAGAGCACTGTCCTCCAGCAGTCTATTCAAATCCACACCACGCAATAAAACCAATTAGACAACAGAACTGCAAAGTTGTCCCAGATCCCCATCCGAATTTGACCACTTTAGGTGAGATGAGAGCAGGTGTCACTCATAGTAGAGAGGGAGACAGCTCATGGATTTCCATACTCCAGTCCAGAGTTTTCCTGAGATGTTTTTCATTAGAGATGGAACATGAAGTAGACTTTCAAGGATTGGTAGAATCTGTATGACTTGAAGAGAGGAAGGAAGACATTCCAGTCAAAAATTTGAAAATAGAAGTCCTCACTCCAATGTTTGATAATTCTCTCATATGTTCAGGCCCAAGTTTGTCTTGGATGCTTAGCAACTATTCTCCAAAACACCAACCTCAGTGCTGGACGCATACAAGTGCTTAAAAAAATATTCATTGTTGCTCTAAACTTTGCATTTGTTCCTAAGTGCTTGTCAAGTCGATTCTGATTAACAGCAACCTCATGTGACGAAGAAGAAATATCCCATAGTGTTTTTCAGTTTGCAATTTTTCCCCCCTTGAGTTATAGTTGCATCTTTATTTGAAATTCTCATCTGCCATCTTTGCATTTCCTACCAACCTGGAGAGGGGAAATTTTCACAAACTCGTAATTGTTTAATTAGAGGCTGCCTTTGTGGGAGCCTTAGTCACAGCCATTGCTGTCTTTTTAGATGTTTGCGTTGCCTTTTTTGCTTCCTTCACAGCCCTGATAGCCTGTTCTCCTTGGGCCTTCTTAACTTGAGGTTTCTGGTTCCTCTTGGCGATTATATCAGTAAGAGGTGCACCAGTGATGGCCTTCTGGAATTTGACTGCACGATGTATTCTTTTCCTTTGAATTTCTTCTGATTGCCCCTTTTTGTACTTCCTTCTGGAAAGAACAGTCCAGTTTATCTGCCAAGCATCCCTCTCGGAAAAGAGTGCTGACTCACATGTGGCATGAAGTCCTCGGTAAACCTTCCCATCGGTCCTGGCACAGTGCCTCCCGTGTCCGGGGTAAAGCTTGTACCTGCTGAAATTGCACCGCTCCACCGTCCTGGCTGCAGCAGCAGAGCGAATCTGTAACCTTTCTGGCACCAGTTTGTCGGGTCTTTCTTCTGTGGGCAGCCATGCACTTAACAGTTGTGTCGCTAGGACTTCTTGAACTTCACTGAGTAAGTTTCGTGATTATCCAGAAAAGTGCTTAGTTTCTATTGCACATGAAAGATGTGAACACTACTGAAACATAAGAGCATTAAATTATGCCCTAGGGCCTGCCCATTTTGAAATGTAAAACCAGGCACAAAAGGAGATGATTCATTGGAAATCCACAACCAAAGGAACTGCATTTCTCTCTTTTCAAAGCTTCACTTAGAATGGGTGGATATATTCAGACTTTGTCTGAACAAAACCCAGAGGACCAAGAGCAGCAAAAGAGGCTGATGAGCTTTACCTAGGATAGCCTTTCTGCCTTTGTTAAGTGGGAGTATTATGTGCTATTAGTATCAGGGTCAGTTACTAGAGGTCCCAATATCTCCATATGTCAGGTTTTATGTAAGACATATTTTGTCTAACAGAGTACCATTATCCTCCTTACAACGGGGGTTTGTGAAAGCATTTCACATGTTACAAATAGTTATAACTTTCTTCAAATATTTTATAATGTGCCCATCATGATCCTAAGAATTTCAAATGCATATCCTAATATAAGCTTGCCAGTGGTCATTATTGTTATTTTTCAGTGAGTATATGCCAATTCGTGGTGACTTTATATATGGAGGGTCTCCCTTATCTTGCAACTCCATTTTCTCAGACTTTTGAAAACACCTCATATAGCAAGGGCTATAGTGCTTAGGGAATATTGCTTAGTCCTGCACTAGCTACACAATTATTGGTATGCTTGAAGCCTATCATCATGACAGCAATAGTTATCTTATGAATCCTTCACGTGGAGAGTTCCATTTCTACTTCACCACATGATATCCATTGCTAAGGACTGTTTTTTTCTGGTGACATGTCAGAAGTAAATGAGCTCAAGCTTTAGCATCCTCATATTTAAAGAGCATTCTGGTTCTGGTTCTGCCAAAGGGAATTTATTTGTTCATTCTTTTGAGAGTGCAAGCACATTCACTATTATCTGTCAACATAAAACCCCGACTACAAATTCATAAATTGAGGCTTAGAAAAGAAAGCATTTGTCCAATTTTCCCCCTTAACAGCCTAGCTACAAAGTCTGTGCACATAACCACTAAGTTCCCCTGGTCCTTGGTTACTGTCACGTCAATAGAATGCTATTTTCTCTTTTTACCCTGTGTCTTTATTTTTCATGAGAATATATACAGGAAATAGGAGGTTAAAGAACTATGCTTAGGTCTATATCTTTCAACCAGAGAGAAATTAGGCTGATTATATAGCTTTAAGCTTTTCTGTGTTTGCTACAGTGTTTCTCCAAGTGTCCCTTGGCAAGAAGCATAGTGGGAGATTGATAGAAATGTACATTCCTGGGCCCTAACTCAGACCTACTGAGCCTAAAACTGGAAGTGGAACCCAACAATCTGGGTTTGTGGAGCTTTTATGGTGAGTCTGAGGCCTGCTATCATGTGAGCACCCGACAGTTAGTGAAATAGCAGACTGAGAAGGCAGCTCACACTGCACCAGGGAAATGGAGTTGGCTGGGATTTCTAAAGCTACTTTTAGGAATTTCACATGTGGAATCATACTAGGCTAACGCTTGAAAGTTGAAAGTGAATTTTGAGGCATCCTACACAGTGCGCTCACTTCACAGTGGGGAAAACTGAAAAACAGCAAAGTACAGCAAGTAAGTTCTTGTCACCTAGTGACAAGTCACATAGAACCTCACACAAGGGTTATGGATCATTTGCTCCTAGCCCACTTCCAAATAGACCGCCCCCCAACTCTGTGACTTCTCAGAGCATATGCTTAGAGATTGGTTGGAAGAAAATCTTCTGTACTGAACATAAATATAAATAGCACTCTCTTTTCTTACACTTCTGCATCAATATTCTATACTCAACAATTTTAGAGCCATTTATCAAAAGTCACATTCAAATGAGTATAATAAGTTTCATTTCCTTTTTCCTCTCATAGCTGGCCCAGAACTGAAGTTATTTTTACAAAATTTTCCTAAGAAATGCCAAGCTATGATTCTTCCTCTCTTTGTAAACTCATCATTTCAGATTATACAGATCTTGATGGGCACAGCACCACTACTGACTTAGTTGAGATGTGGTAAGCCATGTTTCTAAATCTGCTCATTGTAACCACCATGTCTACATTTTTCTACTTTGAAATAGCAAACCAAATGGCCAAAGCAAAATTAACCAAAGCAACTGGAAATAGCTAAATGATTGATCTTCAAGGTGGTATATAGGTATTGGGAGAAAGATGGTGCTCTAATTCTGTAAAAACTTAGTCTCCAAAACTCAACTGGAGCAGTCCTACCCTTTGCTGCATGGTCTCTCTGAAAGGTCATTTCGGTTGTTGTTGATTTATGTAGCTGTCAGATTTTCAATACTTCCATCCCACTATTTGCTAGACTGTTCTTACTGGACTTTATAGCTTTATTTTTAAGCACCAAGTTTTGAGAAACCAGTATGCTCGGTGAAAATTCCAACCACCACGAGGCTAAAAATATGCCCTAAGTCCATAGAGAACTGTAGGTGTGATCATAACCCTTCAGTAAAATTACTCAAGCTTTCTCTCTACTGGGGCCATTTTTCTTTGCACTTACTCCAAAATATCTTCTTCTTTTTACAGAAGAGCAATTAAGTCTTTACTCCGCTACAATATGGAATCTGGGTAATTAATGTGCTTGGCTGTTAACCCAAAGTTTGGATGTTCAAATCTACCCAGCGAAGAAAGCCTTGGAAATCTGATTTTGAAATACCAGCTCTATTCTGACGCACACGGAGTCTACACGAGCAACAGCAAATTCCGTTGAAACAGACTAGTTTATGCTGTGAGAATCTGCCATCTAAATCCAAAAGCAAGACTAAGGGACCAATATTAGCAGAGCAGATAAAGTGCTACTAAAGCAAGAAGGCAGCACTGTTTTGCACACTAGAGAGCAGCCTGGCTGGTATCCGAGCGAATTGCTCCTTTTTCATGCAGATAAATTTTGTATGTGAAAGATCAGTCATCACTCAGGGCATAGATTGGCCGGCAAAATAACAGAGACTAAAGAGTAGGGTGCTGTTCTGAGAAATTTGGGGATCTTAGTGTTCCCTGTGAACACCTGAAGGTACTCGGCACATGAAGAAGCAAAGGTGAGCTAGAAGAATGACCTGGGGAGGACACAGAGAGAAGGGAGAAACCCAATCAGAAGTTGAAGCACCAGTATTAAAAAAAAAAATATCCCATGATCCTGTGTCAGCTGAGCAACGTTGGAAGAGAAGGGAGCACAATAAGCTCTTGTCCCAACAGTCGTAGTCACTCGTGTCCTTGGAGCTGGGTTTTTAGTCTTCGCTGGTTTCTTTTGCTTATGTTAATACTCAGTTCATAGGAAATCCTTGGGGCAACTTTGAGGAGACACAATTCCTAGAACCAGTTCAATGGAGACTGTAATTAAAAACCAGCATGTTTCTTTTAAGAACTCTAAAATAATATGCCAGTGTAAAGCTGTTAATTCTAAAATATGATCTAGGGAAGGATTACTAGGAAATGTTTTAAAATAGTAAGTCCTAAACCCTACCACAGACCTCCATGATCAGAGCAGATTATAGGCATATGATTTTTGAAGACTCCAAAGACTCCATGTGCATTCAGTGACCTGGGCCTAGGCAACTTGAAATATATATATATATATATATATATATATATATATATATATATATATATATATTATTCATATATATATATGAAAACTGGGGGGATGCTTACTGTCAAAAAATGGCAAATCCTGATTCCTCCTTTTCCATTAGGCCAACCACCCTCATTCTGCAGCCAGGCTGCTCAAATGGTTTCTACCTACTGATTAAATCAGAAGGACAAATGTCTGTATGGGGAAGCCCCTGTAGCTGCTTAAGACTACAGTTGAGATTAAAAAAAAGAAAAAGAAGAAAAATACTTCATAAGAATAGAATGTCGGGCTGAGTCCCAGTGGCGTAAGTGGTTGAGTGTGGAACTGCAGCCCATGGGCTTGGCGGTTCAAATCCAGCGGCAGCTCTCAGGAGCGGCACTGGGTAGCGCCCAGGACCACCAGAGGCAGTGATGCCCACACACACAAAAAAAGAATAGAATGGCAATTGTTCCTCATCTCAAGGACTGATAAGAAATCAGGGTAAATGATTACCAATCTTCTTAGAAAGCAAGATTGTCTCCTACGAAGATCCTGCTGTGGATCACCAATGATATTCTGATTATTCTCTGAAAACACTATCCTGGGAGAGCAAGTCATGAATCAAATAAATCAATAACTCTTATAGAACATGCAGGAAATGTTGAGCAAAGGCACAAACAGGGCCTATGGCCCACACAGGGTCCTGTCTTTCTTTTTGCCATAGTGAACGGCTTGAGAATTGGAGTTTGAGGATGTTCGTTAGCTGGTTCCTGATACCCACATGTTCTTTTCATTATAAGGTGGGACAATCATCATTGGACCATGCATGAACTCAGCAGCATTAGCAAGCTATTCAATTCAATAGATATGATCTCAATCCCAATAATTTTTAGAAAGAATATGAGCTATCTATTAAAGATCAATCTCCAAAGTCATAGTAGATTTAAGAATTCAAGTGGTGTCAAACAAGTGGTCAAAAAATTAACTGAATCTTTGAAAAATTTTATTGGCATGTGATTTTCATTTCATACAATTCAATAGTTCAATCACATAAAGAAGAGGTGTCACCACAATTAATTTTAGAACTTTTTTTGTTTTAAATTCATTAACTCCCGATTTTCTGCCAATTATCCCTGCTATACTCACAAGAAAACATTATTTCAATTAATGTCTCTGTAGATTTCATATTCAGAAAAGTAAACAAAAAAACAACAGTGACAATAACAAATTGAAATAGAGAAAAATGTCAATAAAAAGAAAGAAAAAATTTAAATTAAAAAAAAGTTAAATCAATCAAAAGGGAGATCAGATGGTGTGGTGTTATTTTTAACCTAACTGCAGCTGTCAATCGACTTTATAACACTGTCTGATAGCACATCCCTTGATGTTTTAGTTTGGGTACACTAGAGAAACAAAATTTACAGGAACTTAGATGTGACTAAGAAGGAGCTTTATTTATGTACAAGAGCAATTGAATATTGAGAATACATCCTAGTCAAGTTCTTAAATCTGATGTTAGCCCCATAAGTCTGATACCAAACAATAAAGCCCTCTCCAGATTCACAAAACACAATGATGCTTAATGCAGGAAGATCACAGGCTAGTAGGTGGAAAGTCTTATGGATCCAGTGGCATGGTAAGCATCTCAGTGCGGGCAGGGGTCTCTTTACAGCTTCTCCAAATAAGGTCATCAGGTTGCAACCTGATTGACAGGTCAACTCCACTCCTTCACTTGTAAATCTCAAATTAACAGCAGATTATGAAACTTCCACATTCGACAACGGTCAGAGGCTTGCTCTATATGTAGAACCTACAAATGGATTCTAGGTTTTCACGGTCATTCACCACTCCCATTGAGTCAATACTGACTCACAGCAACTGAATGAGACAGTGTAGAATTACACCTGTGAGTTTTGGAGACTGGGAATGGGAAGTCCCTTCTTTCTCTCTTGGAGCTGCTGGTAGTTCTGAATGGCTGGCCTTTCAGATAGCATCCCACATTGAAAAACCAGGAGAAATTCTCTTGCATGTCTTGTCTTCTCTGTCTGGACCAGATGCATTTGGCTGCAATTGACCCTTTTCTACCACAAGAATACTCTTAAAAACATATCTCTTGGTCAATTACCTATCTCTTGGTCACAGCTCTGCAATACCTCATCTTTGATGACCAAAATCATGACCTTGGTATGTGAGTTCCCTCAGTAGTCCTTCCTAACTCAACGTCAGCTTTCTACTCTTTGAACTCCAAGTTCCAGCTACCTAAAGAAACTCCAGAATCCTCTCACTCAACCCTTTGTCTACCTTGTTCCCTGAGGTTGGAATGACACTTTCCCCATCCTCCCAAACTTTACTTTCTTTAAATGCAACTTTTCCATCACCTTTCCCTTCCCTTGCCACTTGTCTCCTACACTGAGTAAAGTCAATTTCTCTGAATTGTTCTCCATCTCTGCTAGTTGTGAACAGAGACTTGTCTCTCTAGAGACACTGCAATTCCTTGGAGAGCAGGACAATAGTGAATTTTGACTCCTTGTTGCAGCTATAATGATGGGAATGGCAGCCAAGTTCCTCACCATTTGACTAAGAAACATGTCCTCATGGATACCTAATATCAGATCATGAATACCTAATATCAGATGTAGAAAGCATTTTCTTTGTGTTCATCTGACTCTGAACCCATCTACCTTCTTTTTTAAAAAAAATCTGGGAGTCTTAATGCAAGAATTTGAGTTAATGATACTTCTACAACCTACTCTTCCTGGGACCCTCACCCTTTCTCCTTTATTCTAAGGAACTCATAACTATTCTTAAACCTGACCTAAGCTGCAAGAGTTATCACATCACCTACATTCTCTGAGCTACCTAAGATTGAGTTTTCCTCCAAAATATGGAAGTTTTTAAATTAATAAATCATTTTATAGAGGGCTCATATAATAATCTATGCATCAATTATATGAACACATTTGTACATATGTTGCCTTCATTCTTTTCAAAATATTTTCTTTTTGCTTGAATCCTTGGTATTAGCTCATCTCTTTCCCCTCCCTCCCTTGTCCCCCACCCTCATGGCCCCATGATAAATTATGAATCATCATTTTCATATTTTACACCATCCATTGTCTCCATTTATCCATGTTTGTGATGTTTATCCCCCCTAAGGGGTGGGGTTATATATTGATCATTGTAAACGGCTCCCCATTTCTCTCCCTTCTCCCACCACCTTCCCCCTACTGTCGTGGTACTTCCACTCCCACTGTTACTGAGGGAATCATCTGTCCTTGAATTCCATGTGTTTTTATCTATACCAGTATAAAGGCTCCGGTCTAGCCAAATTTGTAAGGTAGAAATGGGGAGTGGTGGAGAAAATACATTAAAGCACTAGAGGAATGTTGTTGTGTGTTCTGTCAGTGCCTGGCTCCTTCCTTGTGACCATGTGACCTTCTGTGAAGGAAGATTCCATGGTCTACAGATGGGTTTGGGGTTTCCTCTTGGATCCCCATCATTTGCATCAA
The DNA here is from genome assembly GCA_004026705.1 of Nesogale talazaci. Classification (NCBI taxonomy): domain Eukaryota; kingdom Metazoa; phylum Chordata; class Mammalia; order Afrosoricida; family Tenrecidae; genus Nesogale; species Nesogale talazaci. The sequence continues at coordinate 8,373 of PVJH01026362.1, forward strand.
TATATTGTTTGCTTGGGGTTTTCTGATGCCTGCTGCCTGATCCCATCAAGTGACACTTCATGATCACACCAGCTGGTGTGCTTGTTCCATGTGGATTTGTTGCTTTTCTGCTACATGGCCACTTGTTTAACCTTAATCCTTTAAGACTCCAGATGCTACATCTTTTAGCCCATCTTCTCACATTATACAACCTTCACAGCCTAGTTCTCTATCCTCAAAGTCCACTACTACACACCACTAACCTGGAGGATTAAATTATCCACAGCTTTCTCAAAGAATGCTAAGTTTTCTAGAGCCTCAGTATCTTTGTCCATGTTACTTTTTCAGTATTGATAATCTTCGCCACGTTTCTTCCTGATCCTTCTATTACTTTTTATTCCCCATCCTCTCGAGACTGCACACTTACTAGTTAAAACTTTAGAGGCTTTCTCTGTGTGTCTTCCTTTGGGGGCTTTGATCATCTGCTGTTCCATATCACCTCCTTCATAGCACTTATGCACTTCAGTGATGTTTCTCTCTTAGCCATGAGACTGTACTAGCTCCTTGGTACTTGACCCAGAGGAGATTTTTGTATGCTTCCTAGAAACCTTAGCATCACCGCTCATTGAGAATTTGTGCATGAAAGACAAAGGTTGATTTATAGACTGATGGACATGCTGATGAGCCGATTCCAATTCGTAGTCAGCCAGGTCTGTCCAAGTTGGAGTGTGTTTCAGGGGGGGTTGCATGGCTGATTTTTCAGATCTTCCTTCCAAGGAGTCTTCAAGTGAACCTAAATCTCCAACTACTTGATAATCAACAAAGTACATTGTACATTTGGACCACCCAGGGCCCCAACAAGTAAATGATGGATGGAAGGATGGATGATGGATGATGGATGGATGGATGGATTTTCAGAGCACACAGCATACTCCAGAGACTTAACCAACGAGATCCCATATGTGAATTCCACTAGGTCAATTGGTCTCTACCTCAGACTTAAGGATTTAAGCCAGAAAATACAAGGTGTCTAAGGAAGAAGATAGCTGTACAAATTTTGGAGTTCTGTTGTTGAATGAACAAATAAGGTCTTACTACATCAATGTCCTATATGTTTCATTAAGATATGCTTTATTCTGGCAAACCTATGACATTCATTCTGATGTATTTGGTTTTGGTTTGTTTATATCAGGGTATATCTCAGAGGCACTATGGAGCAGGGGATTACCCTCTTGGAGTCGTGAAGTATACTTTTCTGGTTTTCAGTAACGAAACTCAGGATTGGTGAACCTATAACCATAACAAGTATAACAAGGATGTTGTGGGGTGGGGACTAGGAGAGGTGGGGTGCTATTCAAGAACTGATTATGGAAGCCATGGTACCATTCTGCTTGATAAAATTGAATGATGCAAATTACAGGACATTTGGGTTAATTCCCAAGTAAGAATAAATTGAAAGACCAAAAATCAAACAAACACATATAGATCCAGGAATGGTTTGGGAGATTACACCAAATCCCAGCTCCATCTTAAGGACCATTAGTTCTTACATCATGGTCCTGCTCAATACTCACCTCCAGGAAAGGAACCCAGAGGAGATGGGAGCTACAGCAAAATGTGGTGATGAAATTAGATGGTACCCAGCTGTCAGATATAAAATAGGATCTGGGGGATCTTAAAGTCTTGTCTCTGAACAAACAGCCATCTTAAATGCCAACTAAATCACATGGAAGAAGCACACCATCATCAGTCACCAAAGGATTAGGAAGCATATAATCTGAAGTTGAAGGAAAGGGAGGGATTAGTTTCAGAGACTTGAGTTAGAGAATCTGGTTTGCAGAAGGCATTGCATGACTGTGGGAGCACAAGATTCACTGGTGGAACTATAAAGGAAACAAACATATGGGACATGGCAGGAAAACTGTCACTAAATGGAATGCATTGGCAAGTTCAGGCTAGAAGGTCAAAGGAAGAAGCCTGATTTGAACAGCTAAAGCTTTTCAGAAGAATTCCCCCTAGCATGCATGCTGGGCCTGATCTGGTCTTCAAAATTGTATGTATTGGGAGGTTGCATTGTTTTGTTTGGTTTTTGATTGAACATACTAAGGGGTATTTCAGGAGTGTTAAGTCACTGGGGTCACCCTCGTGGAGTTGTAGTATTTTTTTTCATTTGAGGGTGTATGAAAACCAGGACTGATAAAAATATAGAATCAGCTAGTGGAATAAAGGTTTGGTGGGGAGGGGGACACAGAGGTGATGGCAAGGTGAATGGGTGATGACATCAAGGGGTCCATATAGAAAAAGAATGTTTGGAATGTAGGGGCAAATGTACAAGTCTGCTGGATGTGATTGCACTGTAGAATGATTTGGTGTATGTATATATATATATATATATATATATATATACACACACACATACATATGTGTGTTATCCCAATAAAGTAAAAAAATTGTTTAAAAATAAATTTCTGAAAATTAAGTCAAATAAAAGTATGCTTTTCAAGATACACTTAAAGTTAAATAGACTTTTATACATGCTGTATTCTTAGTTCTCTCTAATGTCTAGTTTATTCAGTTATGCTCTAGTTTATTTTACTCTGTCTTTTTCAAAATTCTAGTCTCACCCAAATAGTTTGATTGCATGACTCACTAATGAAAACCACAAGTGCAGAAGGCAGGGGAAGTATGACAAGGTGAAGAAAAAGCAGCCCTTTCTTTCTTTAAGAGTTTAATGATCAAAATAATAAAAATTTATAATTTATCAAGAGTTCACAAGGGCTGGAGGGAAGGGGCTGGAAGAGGGAAAAAAGGAGCTGAGGTAGGGCTCAAGTAGAAAAAAAAAGTTTTGAAAAGGATAATGCCAACACATGGACAGATGTGCTTGATACCAAGGATGTATGGATTTTCACAAAAACTATAAGAACACTCAATGAAATGATTTATTAACCAATAAAAGAGATCTGTTATCCTGATCTTAGGCGACGGTCTAGAAACATTCACTTTAAAGACAGCACCTGAACACTTGGTGTTCACTGATGCGTCGGAGGCATGGGATGTGGCAGGCCCCTTGGTAAAGAAACTCTCTTCATGGCTATATGAGACCCTGCAGAAAGACATCATTTGAACAAGGTCTGAAAGCAATGTATTCTTGAGATGCTATGTATGGCAGTCATGTAATCTTGTGTCAGTTTCAGGATTGGAAGTGTAGGGGTGGAGTCTAACTAGTCAATCTGGAGCTAGTCAATGAGACCTCTGTGTGGGCATGCCTTTCTCCTGGAATTCTGGGAAATCTGGCCATATTTCCCCCTTGGAGACAAGAAACTTAGAACTCAGTCCCTTGGAGACACTCTACTGACAAGACACAAGACTGACTCTCTCGGAGACATTGCAGCTAATGAGACACATGGCATCACGCTGATAGACCCTGAGCCCTGGAAACTGAAGGATCCACTGGGATACCTTGCCAGCACTGAGATGACTCTACTGCCACTGGATACCTAAGCATCTGCACCCACTGGTCTATGATTGGCCTGGTGTCATTGCATCTGCTTCGTGAGTCTGACGAAGATTTGTGGATTGGTAATGGGTTTATGGGCTAGTATTGGACTATGACCGTGGGATGGACTGGGTTGGGATGCTTTCTCAATGTTTCATTCCATATACAAACCTCTTCCTTAAACACATATGTGTATCTATGAATTTGTTTCTCTAGTCTACCCACTCTGTCTAACACACTGTGGTTCTGTGACAAAACAGAACTGTTGATATATCCTAGAAATTTTAGAAAATGTTACTTGTTGGCAACAAATCTTGCGTTGTGACAGCACTCTCAGCTCTCAGACCTTGTTAATAACAAATGTCTGAATGAAAAACACGCTGAATATAAATGACAGGTTTCTAAACAGGTTTAGAAATCTATATCAAAATCATTACCTATCAAGCTGACTCCAACTCACATAAATTCTGTAGGTCAAAGTAGATCTGCCCCTTTGGGTTTTTGAGGTTATAAATCTTTATGAAAGCAGAAAGCCTCATCTTTCTCTCTTGGAGCCAAAAGAGAAATTGCACTGCTGAACTTGTATTTAACAGCCCGCTGTATAACTCATGATTCCAGAGCTCCATAGAAGACAATTATATGGAAGAAATACAAACAAACACATCCTTTGTGGTACATCCTTGGCTAAGAATGTATTGTTATGATCACTACAATTATCCCAATAACTCCCAGAAGATGATACCTACTCTATGGTTATTAATATTTTGTTCTTTATCAATTAATTCCAGCTTTTATTTTTGAAACTTTCCATATGTGCTTGATCTTTCACATATATTTAACAGAGTTCTTGCCTCAAGAACTCTGCTGCCTTCTGTTTCACTGTGAATTTGAATGTTTTCAGCTGCAAGGAAAGAAAATTCAATAAATGTCCAAACATTGAAAGCATTTTTTCATATTTAAACATGTTTTATTGGAAATTAAGCAGTGTATATATGAGCTGGAACTTTAGTATCAATAATTTTTTGAATCATTTTTGTCGGGGGTTCACACAGCTAATCATGATCAATACATACATCAATTGTATGCAGACCACATTTGCACATTTGCTGCCATCATCATTTTCAAAGTAGCCTCCTTCTGCTTGGGCCCCCAGTATCAGCTTTCCATATTCCCCCTCTCTCCCCCCTCCCCTCCCCAATGAACCCTTAATAATTGACATATTGTCATAATTTTGTCATATCATCCACTGTCCAATGTGTCCCTTCACCCAATTCCCTGTTGTCATACCCCTGGAAGAAGGCTATATGTAGATCCTAGTAATTGGTTCCCCATTTCTACGCACTTTCCCTCCACCCTCCCAATATCACCACTTGTCCTGAAGGGATCATCTGTCCTGAATTCCCCATGTTTCTGGCTCCAGTGTACCTCCTCCTCTCTAGCCAGATTTATAAGGTAGAATTGGGATCATGATAGTGAGTGGGAGGAAGCATTTAAGAACTAGAGGAAATTTACATATTTCATTGTTGGTACACTGTACATTGACTGGCTCATCTCTTTCCTGTTATCCCTCTGTAAGAGGATTTCGCTTCACCCATTGGTGGGCTTTGGGTCCCCAATCTATGCCCCCTCGTTTATAATGATATAATGTTAGTTCTTTGATGCCTGACACCGGATCCCTTCAATAACTCATCATTACACAGGCTGGTTTGCTTCTTCCATGTGGGCTTTGTTTCTTCTGAGTTAGATGCTCGCTTGCTTACTTTCAAACATTTAAGACCCCAGATGCTGTATCTTCAGATAGTCAGGCACCTTCAGCTTTCTTCACCACATTTCCTTATGCATACATTTCTTGTCAGTGATCATATCAGGAAGGTGAGCATGCAATGTTGTAATTTTTAGTTCTTTGAAACCTGATAATTGATTCCTTTGGCAGCTCATGTTTACAGAGCTGACATGTTTCTTTCATGTGGGCTTTGTTGCTTCTGAGCCAGATGGCTACTTACTTACTTTCATGTCTTTAAGACCTCAGATGCTACATCTTTTGATAGCCGGGCACCATCAGCTTTCTTCCCCACTTTTGTTTATGCACACATGTGTCTTCAGTGATCGTGCCATGAAGATGAGCATCATGGAATGCCAATTAAATAGAACCATATGCTCTTGAATTGAGGAATAACTGAGTGGAGGTCCAATCACATCTGCCATCTTAATACTAACCCTATAAATGTATGCACATAGATCTATTTCCCCATCATCATTATATAAATATATTCACCTATGTGCATGCATGTATTTAGAGCTCTATGCATGCCTTTTAACACACACACCCTCCCCCAATTCTTTCCTCCATTTCCTTTTACTTTCCTCTTGTCCCACTATCATGCTCAGCCTCCATTGGGGTTTCAGTGTTTTCTCTCTGCTACATTACTCTGGATCAATCCCTATCAGACTGTTCACACCCATCTTGTCACTGCTTTTGAATTACTTGCTGTTTCCCTTATCCCTGGGTTGGTCAACACCACCTACTTTCCCTTTCCTCCCCATCTCCCATGACCCCAACCCCCGAAACATCAGTTCCATTAATTTTTTCTCCAGAGTGTCCATCCAGCCTATCTTATCTAGATAGACCTGGAGAGATAACAATATTTACTAGAAAAACACACATCCTAAGATGAAGCAACCAAAGATAATAAAACAATGATAGCAACAAAAAAATACCATATATATATATATATATATATATATATATATGTGTGTAAAAAAATAAAAACCTGTAAATAGTCCAAGGTCTGTTTACTGACCTCGAAGAGTGTTCCCCAGTTGCGTTGGATGGGGTGCCACACCCTGGTCCCAAAGTATATCCTTGACACTTCCTTGAGAACTCCATGCTCCATTTCACACTCTTAGTGATTTGCCAAGGTGTGGTTGGATCAGACAATGTAAAACCCCGACCCTGCTTCTCCATTGTGTTCCCTGTAGGTCCTTGGATCAGTGAGGGATGCCATGTTTCATAGTGAGGTCCACCATATGGTCTTCTCTGTGCATTAGTTGTTCTGGGTGGGAATATCTCCCCCAATGCTTGGTGAGCCAGGATGCAATCCATTCTCTCTTCCTTTCCATTCATTTGTTCTCATGTGCTCTGGTCAGGCATGTTCCACTCTCCATCCTGCAGCTTCAGTGATTGTCCACCAAAGCAAACTCCCCTGGGTGGAGAGGTGGCTGTTCATGTGGTTGGGATTGTAATTGGGTCCTCAGACACCTCCACTAACTCCCTGCTCCATGACATCATACTTCATTCAGATCCTGGAACATAGGGTTTAAGTTTGGTCCCACTTTCCCTGTGGAGATATAAACAACACGTTCCCCTTGGGTAGATTAGTACCCCATTCCCTCTCAAGCATATCCCATTTTCACACACACACACACACACACACACACACACACACACACCCTCCACCACAGTTGGCTACCATATGTAGCCCTGGATGATGTGGTCTGGTCCCTGCCAAACTACCTGTGGCTCCCTCCCAGGAATTTCTATATAGGGTAGCTTTTTCCCAATGCTCCTTTTGCATTTTTTTAAGCTTACCTCAGCAGATTCATTTTGTACATGTTCTTTCGAGCTTGGGCTACTTCATTTAAAATAATTTCCTGCAGTTTTTCCCATGTGGTGATGTGCTTCACATACCTTTCAGCTATGTGTAATACTCCATTGTAAGTATGTTCCACAGCTTTTTCTTTCTTGTCTTTTTTTTGTGTGTGTGTGAGCATCACTGCCCTCTGGTGGTCATGGGAGCTACCTAGCACTGCTCCTGAGAGCCACCACTGGATTTGAACCACCAAGCCCATAGACCGCAGTCCCACACTCAATCACTTACACCACCTGGGCTCAGCCCGGTACCACAGGTTTTTAATCCATTCATCAGTTGATGGAAATTTGGGTTGTTTTCAACTCCTTGCAATTGTTAACTCTGCTGCGATGAATATTAGGCACAGATGTCTGGACATGGTTTGCTGTTTGACTCTTCTGGGTATATGCCCAGTAGGGGGATTGCTGGGTCTTATGGTGGCTCAATTTCCATCTGTTTTAGATATAGACAAATCAATTTCCATAGTGACTGTACATACCTACAGATTCACCAACAGCGGATAAGAGTTCCTGTGTCCCCACAGCCACTCCAACACTTGTTGCTTTCTGATTTTTTTAATTGGGCTTCCTTTAGGGTATTAGGTGGTATCTCGTTGTTTTGATTTGCATTTCTCTTATGGCTAATTATTGGGAACATTTTCTAATATGTCTATTGGTCATTTGGATTTCTGTCTCTGTGAAACTTCTGTTAATGTCCTCAGTGGGCAGTTAGCTTCATTCTTTTTGGAAGTCATTAGGATATTGTAGATTTTAGTAATAAGGCCTTTATCTGATTTATCATTGCTAAAGATGTTTCCTGATCCATGGGTTCACTTTTTTACTCTCTTGGTGAATTTGTTCGATGTACACAGGTGTTTTATCTTCACTACATCCCACTTGTCAGTTTGTGCCTCCTCTGTGTTTGTGTCCTTCCTTATTTCTGAAAGTCTATGTAATCCCTGTGCCAAAGTTCTCAGGTTGGTCCCAATTCCCTCACTGATAGCCTTGATATTTGGGGAATTTACTTCAAGGTCTGTGATCCACTTTGAGTTTATTCGAGTGCATGGAGTGAAGTAAGGGTCTTGTTTCATTTTTCTACAGGTAGATATCCATTTTCTCTTTTTCCTCAAAGTTGGATAGTTCAACTATTATGTGTCTTGGTGACTTCTTGTTGCTTCTTCTATGCTTGTCATTAGCATTAGGATATCTTCTGGCATTGCCTTTTGTTTCTGTTTTTTCCATTGAGGTAGTTGGGGCTGATTGCTGTTTGTGTTGCATTGCTTTTGAGGATCCAGCCTAGCTGGGTTTTTTTCAGCCTCCTGAGTGGTTGCCTGGTTTTCATTCTTTAAGCTGGGGAAATTTTCCTCCAAGAATTCTCTATTGCTGCAGGTGGCATCTTTGTTGTGTCGTCCTCTAGTAGACCAATAATTCTGATGTTGTTCTTCTTCATGGCATCAGTCATAGCTCTTACTTTGTCTTTAGTTTCTCTTATGATGTTATTAGAGGTTTGTTCGCATTTGTTAATGTTCGCTTTGTTATCCTCTAGGTCATTGATGGTTTTCAGCTTTCTCCATCTGATTTTCTAAGTGATCTGTGAGTCTGCTGTTGCTTTTTGTTATCTTGCCCCTAGGCTTTTGCATTTCCCTTTGGTATAGACTTCATCTCATCTATCACTTAATCCTGCTTTTGTATTGTTTCCTTCATATCCTGTATGACTCCAAGCAGCATTCTGCAGCATATCAATATCTGCTTCTTCTATGCATGTCATTAGGGTCAGAGCATCTTCGGCCATTGCCTTTTGTTTCTCCTGTGTTTTTATCGAGGTTGTTGGGGCTGATTGCTGTTTGTGTTGTGTTGTTTTTGTGGGAGCAGGTGTCACTTTCCAGGGACTGGAACAGCACCGGCTCTCTCTGGGAGACATATAGGAATGTGTCTTCCTGTGATTAATTTCACTATGGAATTAGCCTATCACTTTATCCTCTGTGGCTTCACTCTTTCCCTAGTGAACCAGTATTCCATTATTTGGAGGGCCAGTTGGATGTTCCTCTCAGGAACCACTGGTTGGATTGTTGTGGACCAACAAGGGTGGCACTGGTGATCTCATGACAGCAGCCTGGGGCACTGCAGGGCATGCCCACTGCAAGGGGAGTGCCATAGAAGGCTGGTGGGCTACTCACTCCTGAATAGAGCACTGAGAACAGTGGACAGAATCACCCAGATCAGGCAAATCACCACGGAGGCTCATCAGTGGTTCCTGCTGTGAGGAACTCCTACCAGCACTGGCGGAACCGCCTTGGGCCGCAAGAGGCACCAAGATGGGCAGGAGGAAGTTACTTCAGTAGCTTGGAAATACAAAGGACATATAAGGGCTCTCCAACCCACACAGCTTGGAATTTCCCTGTAAGAAATTGGGTGGAAAATACCAAGCAGAGGGTGGGTGGCCTTCTCCAGTCTCGGTCTACACTGCACAGTGTGGGATTGTCCCAGCTACTTATAGCAGGCGTAATTGTCCTAGATTAAGGGTAGTGGTCTGGAGGCCCACAATGGTGTGTGGCCCAAAGGCCAGAAGGGAAGAACACCAAGAAACCAAGCCTGCTGAAACAGCAGGTGGGGAGAGGGGGGATAGAGAAAATCGAGAGAACCCAAAGTAACTACACAGCTGAGGCCTGAATGCTGAGCGTGGCGCTGCAAGGATTCAATCTCTGTCCCAGGCTGGCGGCAAGCAGTGGCTCTGATGAGATAAAACCTCTGTGCCAGCTCCAACTGTCTTGGTTGCAGTGCCGGGCAGAGACAGTGGCAGACTGGCGGGGCTAGGGTTAAACCTTAACTGGGTTTCACTGTGATAAGCCAGAAGCCGCCTAGTCCCTCAAAATCCTGTGGATCTGTGCCCACTTCTTCTTATGCTGCTATTCCAGCTATCCGGCAGTGCTGAATTTCTCTCTCAGTTACTCTCCTGGGCTGATTTCTGCTGAGTCCCTCTGGTGATTGTGTTACTCAGTTGCCATCTTCCTGGAAGTCTCCCATTGAAAACATTTCTTATCACAAGTAAAAGAATAAAAGAGCAGAAGGCCCCTGGGTTGGTCAACTCAATACCACAATTAACTAGTCGTTTCCACTTTTCTTCTCTGTCATTTTCACCAGACAGCCTTTAGTTTTTGAGCTCCGTTTTTTTTCAAGGTCTCAATGTGGCTGCCTCTGACTGCTGCTCCTTATACAAAACCATCTCATTGCTGAGCCCAAACTTAGAAAGGAAGTTTGATAAAGTAGTTTCCAGCTCCCCTCAGGACCTGTTGCCACAATTAGTTTCCATGCTAACACACAACTGCAAGGGAAAACAGGGAGAGTAAGTCTCTGGCTTTTTCCTTTTCTGGAGTGGATGCAGCACCTGACCTACTGTTCTTAACCAAATGGAGCTCACTGCATTATCAATGGGCACAACTTTGATAGTGTCCTGAGTGAGAATGAGTACATAGGCTTGTTTCAATACAATAGGAATTGGTTAATTTGGATTATTCCAAGGGCAATGGACTTCTCTTTTAGCTGGGAGAATCCATTACAGATAAAGCCAATTGCTGTCCTTTAGGCTTGCATCCTTGGGAGGTGTGTTGAAGGATCAATACAAAGTCATTCTCTAGTCTGTAAAGCCAATTAGAAAAACAGGTCTCTGAGCCTGGTCAGGAGGGCAACAATTGCTTTTCAAGTAATAACACAGATTTCCCCATTGCTCTATATTTGTTTGATATGTGAAGATAATAGCAATAGAATGAGGCTTCTAGTTCCCTGATAGCACATCTCCAATCCAGCATCTAATAATCAAAATAACCTCACGAAGAACACTTTTCATCATCAGTGCCAATAAGCAGAACTGTAATGGAAATTTACTATTCATAACTGAGGGAGAATGAAGAAGGGGTATATATAAATGTTGCATTTTAGTTTCTACTTCAAGTGTAGTTCAATACTCTGAGTTTATATTTAAGGATCTTGCAATATCTCTTCAATGCTGAATCATCAATTCTTTGTTCTCCCTTACATTTAATGCTCCCTGAAACAAGAATGTGCTTTACAATTTTGAAAATGGTGTGGTAGAGATATCTAAGCCTCTTCCAACCTACCTCCAACTTCAGGAGAGGAGAGAGAACCAAGGTCAGTAGCCCAAAGCTGATTCTTAAGAAAGGGAGATCATATATACCTCCTTTATCCAACATTTTAAATATATCAATTCTACCACCAATCATTCCTCCCACAGTATTCTGCTCCTCTACTGGGTTTGATCATTAGTTTTAAGGTCACTCATAAATCACAGACAATACTCATGATTGTGGGGTCTAGTAGAGAAGCAATAAGCTACACATCAGAATCTGGAAGGACTCAAGACATAGTCCTTCCATCAAGACAGCCTCTTCTCAGTTTTGCTCATGCATCTACACAGATCTGGGTGTGGGCCCCTCTTTCTTTCAGGTTTCTGGGGCTGGTCTAGTTTCTGCTGTGGTTACACAAGAATTGCTATGGTCTTTAGTTCTGATACGCAGCTTATCCCCCCAAAGCCTTCCTACCTACAGGTCCTCAGTTCTCTAGCGCCGTAGCTCAGCACACTGAGGAAGTACACTGCAGTCTCCCTATCAGTCGTGTTTCTACTGCCACCATATCTCAGCTTTTGCCTCTTGCCACATCTCATCGCCATCAGGATTACAGTTCTCATTTTCATTGATCTAAGAGGTTCCCAGTGCAGAGACCTCAAGCCCCAAGGGTACACTCTGCCCTTGAAGTTTCTTTCCCCTTGATGACAGATTCTCTCTTTTATGCCTAGTGGGTGTAGAAAACCTAACAGTCTCCTTATTAGAGTCCCCTATCTTATTTACATGTTCCACTCCCACAAGGTAATCATGCATCTTATTTATATTATTAAAAAGGTATCCAATTCCGTGGTTGTGCCTCATTTGCATAGTCCTACACAGTCACTTAGTGACGATTACAAAGCCATGATTAAAGAAGGCATTGCAAGTAATTCACTGAACCGTAACAATTCCTCTTTACTATAAATAGTTTGACATTTTTCTTTCTTAGTTTTACACGCGGTGATACAGTCTTAGTCTTAAAGAAATATAATATTATCCATTGCTGGTCTATATGTGTTGGCTGGTCTTGTATCTGAGGACAGGAACCTTCCATTTTCCATCTTTATGCCCCAGTGTCTAGTTCAGCCCCTGGTAGAAAGCAGGTATTTAAAGACTATAAATAGTATGTAAGCCAAGTCCTTTTCATTCACAACACATATTTTAGGTGTCAATGTCTATTCTAGCATAGAGACTAAGAAGAAAAGAAATGGGTAAGAGAAAATTCTCGCATTCTTAAAGGTAACCTCAAAAAGGTAACCTTTAAAAAGTTTTAGACAAGTTGTTACATGCTCATTCATTCGCCAAATACTGATTAATTGCTTAGAGCAAGAGATTTTCAAAAAGTTTGTATCAAATGGAATGAAAAGATAATGGATATTTCCCCACAAATTTTAAGAAGCCTCATTCTACATGCTTGGCACTCTGAAGTGAGAATAAAAATACACCCTTGCCTCTGGCAGCACTTAGATATTTAAATTATAGCATGCCATCTAAGCATCAGCCCATCTAATAGGTCTAAGATCCACTCTCTCTCTCTTTCTCTTATGATGACTTTGGGACATCATTTGAACTGACTATAGAGAAGCCAGTCTAATCTTAAGGTGTTAAAGTTGCATATCCCTCCTAACTTTTTGTGCAGGAATCTGTATTCAACTCTCACCCACTGGTAATCAGAATTATGTCAACAAGTGTCCTCTTTTATCTTGGCACAGGGCATGTGGGGTTTTCCTGGTGAACTTGTCCAAAAGAGAAGAACCATTCTTTGGTTATGGGCATGTGTACGGGGTCCCCTACTAAGACCTCCCAAGCACATGTCACACTCCTTTCCAGTTTAGCTTGTAATTTTGTCTTCCATTGCTCATTACTGACAAGTGTCTCAGTGGCTCAGAATGGAGCTAAAGTTTACAAGTACGAAATCACTTCAGGATAAATTAGGATTGAAATACAAGCTCTGTCTTTTTTCATGACTAATGTATTGACAATCTGGAGCCTTTCACTTTTAATTAGAACAGTTTAAACATCAGAACAGGTATACAACTAAAGTCAGTTCTAAGACACAGCCTTTCCCCAAATTCACAGTTCTCTTTCTTGGACTAAAAGATAAGAGTATTGTGTCAGGCTGGAGTCTCTAAAGGCAATAATTATTCAAAATATCTCATTGCTAAGAATTATCAAATATTATATAAAATATTATCACACATTTGTTATCATATGTATGCATCCATTTTATATATATAGTCACCTCACACAGTTGTGTGTAAAACAGGGTAAATTCAGTCCAGTTTAAGTCCATGGGTCAGGTGTTAAGCTTGAGGCTTTTCCTGACTCAGGTACCGGCAGAGAAGGCCATGCAGAGGTTGACAAATCAGGAAGCAGGGAGAACACAGGTGGTAGACACAGAGGTAGATGAATCCAAGTTTGGTGGGTCAGATGCCAATCAAATCGCAAACTCTGGTGCTTGCCAGTGTTGCCAGGCAATATGGCAGGCATGTGTCTTCAAAATCAAAGACAGAACAAGGGTGTGTTTACATAATCTGGTGTCAATTTGAGGATTAAGAGTGTAGGGGTAGACTCTAGTCAGTCAAGCAGGATATAGCCAATGAAACCTTTGTGTGGGCATGCCTTCTCCTGTGGATTCTGGAAATTCTTATCTTTTCTTCCTTAGAGGTGGAAGACACTTTCTTTTTCTCTCTGCTCACTCCCTGAGAGACATCCCTATGGAGAAGACACATGGAGAGAGGCTGATGGAGTCAAACCTCTTGAACCAAACAAGCCATGTAGAGTGCCCCATCAGCACTGAGATACTTATATCACCACTGGATCCACAAGACTTCCCACTCAATGGCCTGTGATTTTCCAGCATTAGACATCATTGCATGTGTTTAATGAGTCAGAAGAGGACTAAGACAAATTATAAGAGACTCCTGAGAAAGGATTTAGAGGGACCAAAGGTGTCCATGAGGAGTCAGTGACAAAGGATGTTATTTTCTGCCACTTCTTTTTACTCAAATATCTTGTAAGAAAGAAGTCTCACAGCAGGAATAGTATTGTGAGTTAATTCAGGACCCAAGATATTTAGCAGAAGCTGGTAGCACCATCTTCCTTAGTAACCTGGGCTCCTGAGCTCCTTTTCTGTGCAGATATTGTCAGGCCCTCAGCCTCAGAGTCCATCACCTTTTGGATGAGCAGTATGTCACAGAGGTCCTCTGGGCCGGTGTGAGAGCAGCAGTCATCTGGGGTTGCAGAGAAGAAACCTGGGTTGGATGTGGGGGGTGGGGGGTGGGGATGGGGTATGAGCAGCAAACTTCCACTAACTGTCTTGATCCCTAAACTGTATGGTTTCCTGAGTCTCTAGTCCAACTTCAAACCCTAGGTCTATTCAAGCTGCAGCCCAGAAGGCAGGACCTCTCTGGACAGAGTGTAGTGGTATCAGGGGCACAGAAGTTCCAATGGTGCAGGCCTCAAGAATAACGTCATGTCCTCTTGCTCCGAATATAGCGCTGATTTTGCATAATGACCTACTGTTTGGATCCTAACTATGTCAGAAACTATGTCAATATAGATTTTATGTTTACAATTCCCTCCTTGAATTAAGTTAAATAATCTACATCTCCTCTGTTTATACAATTATTCCATATTCCTTTCCCATCTGTATCCTGCTTTCTCTGTGGGGAGGGAGAGACCCAAGTAGAACCTGGGTTCGCAAGCAGACTTAGATTGATTGCCCTAGGAGCACCTGAATCCATGACAGATGACATATATGGCATTTTAGGGTCACTTGAGTACCTAGGGTAGTCCATTATATGAACTCTATTTTTTACTACATTTCATCTACAAGGAGACTTCAAAAAGTTTGCAATTGAACTATTGACTTGTATGGTATATGAATCATATGCCAATAAACTGGTTAAGGAAAAATAAAAAGTAAAGGTCAAAATAAGGTCAAGGAGATATCCTGTTGTTTTTTCATTTTATTTTTCTACACACATTTTCATGTCCTCTTTTTTTTTGGCGGGGGGGAATCACTGCTCTCTGGTGGTGGGAGTAGGAGGCCCAGCCCAATTGCTGGAATTGAACCTTCATCCCAATGGGCCGCAGTCCCGCACACAACCACTACACCACCAGGGCTCAGCCCTTCATGTCTTCTTGTATTTACACATAGACATATATGGACACACATACCTGTACAGACATTCATAGGTTCTTGCATATCTCATTTCTTTTTCCTTAAGAACATCTTTTAACAGACAATTCTTTTAACAAAGAATTACCACAGTGAGGCTGAGCCCCAGTGGCCTAAGTGGTTAAGTGCGGGACTGCAGTCCACGGGCTTGGCAGTTCAAATCCAGCAGCAGCTCTCCAGAAACAAGGTTGGGTAGCTCCCACAACCACCAGAGGGCAGTGATGCCTCCCCTCCAAAAAAACAAGAATTATGACAGTGGGTTTTAACTTTGTCTGGAAAGGTACTCATATCACCATTTTACAATATGAGTACAGCAGTAAGTATAGTTTTATTTGCTTTTGTACTGGAAACATGTATTCTAACTTGTATTTTACCTTGAATAAATTCTGACAAAAGGTCTACCGCAATTATTATTCTTCTTCTTCTTCTTCTTCTTCTTCTTCTTCTTCTTCTTCTTCTTCTTCTTCTCCTTCTTCTTCTTGTATAGGAAAGGACTTTGTATACCAGAGCAATTGAATATTGAGAAAGCATCCTAGTCCAGTTCAGATCAAATCCTTAACTCTAATATTAGTCCATATGTTCAATATCAGTCTATAAATTCCTCTTCAGACTCCCGTAACACATCCATTGATGTTGAATGCAGGAAAACCACAGGCCACTGGGGTGAAGTCTTGTGGATCTAATGGCAGTGGAAGCATATCAATGCTGGCAGGGGTCTCCACATGACTTCCTCAGCTCAGGGCACTAGCATACCTCCATGTGTCTTGAGAGATGAAATGTCTCCCAGGGAGTGAGGAGAGAGAGAGAGAGAGAGAGAGAGTCATGATTCTTAATTGTTGCTCTATAGTGTGCCTTTTTTTCTTAGCTCCTTCAATAATTTCTTTTTATCTTAATTTTTAGCAATTTGACTAGATTGCATTGATGTGTTTTTGTTTATATGGTATTTTTAAGCTTCTCATTTCAGACATTTAGATCTTTGTTTTGATGTGTTTCAGTTTTGGGGAAGTTCACAGTGCTTATTTATTTACCCACATGTCCTCTCATCTCTCCCTGGGCATGACCCATAACTTATTTGTCTTTACAACTCTAGGAAATTTTTTGAGGGCTGTGTTTGCTTTTTACTCTATTTTACCTTTTTAAATAAAAATGTTTTTTTTAACAAATTTCAAGTTTAATAGTTCTTTCTTCAGCTGTGTCACAGCTGTTTATGAGCCAGTCTAACTCTGCATCCTTGAAAGTGTCTTTGTATTTCTGATTTTTCTCCCCCTCTCAGTTCCTTTCTTCTAATTTCCTTCTTGATGCTGCAATGTGTCATTTATTCAGACATGCTATGGATTTTCTCTCATCTAACAGTCTTGATATCTTAGTCATTTCTGAGTCTATTAGTTACTTCAGATCATAGCAATGGATGATATCTTCTGGGTCTTTCATATGTTCCTTGATTCATTTTATTGAATTCCAAACATCATGAATAAAAGAGTAGCAATGAATGAAGTAATTCATACCCCTGGCAAGCTTCATCTGACATCAGGCCCTTCTTATTTCCATAAAGTCTATATCGTCTAGTTGTGGTATGAATTTTATTGTTGGTATCATTGTCTTTAGGAGCCAGCAGACTTCATATTCTTCTAGAGGTGAGAAAGCATTACCTTAAGGTGGAAGCTGGGGTACTGGATTTTTTTTTCTTAGTGTAGCACTTCATTTTCCGGTTCCAGTGGGCCCTGAATACCCAAATCACTCTACACACTGACTTCTCCCTCAGCAATCTATGGATACTGCTTGGTCCTGCATTCCAGGCTCATGGTGAGAACAATGCCGTTTCTCTGCTGTTCTGGACTAGCCTCAGTCCTTGGTAAACTACATATTCCCAATTCTAGCAGTGGGGCTTCCTCTCTCCCCTTGCTTCCTGTGTAAATTAAGCTATGCCTTGTGTCTGTGTTTTGTCTCAGTGGGAGTCTCCAATCCCTTTTCAATAAAGTTAGTCATTTGCTATTTTCACTCTAATGATCCCATCCCTTCTTCTGTGTGAATCCTTTCTTCTCACATGAACATCTTGTGGCACGCACTCTTTAACCTTTTATTTTCATTATCCATCTTCATTTTTTATTTCTTTATTTCTCTACCATCCTTTCAGACTCGATGCAACCAGGCTTACTTGGGGGCCATTTGCCATTTTCATTCTCTGGCCATCAGGTCTCCTGAGCTAGGATACAAGACTAGCTAGAACATCAATACTTAACATCAAAAATAATGTCTGTCTTAGTGCTAGCTAATGTTTTCTAAAGATAATGGTGTTTGGAATTGGGTCTTAGACTAGCACTTTGTATTAGCTTGGAACAAGTTACATTTTCTCAGGCTTATGTCTTACCTTCGGGCCTGAGTCTCTGCATTCCTCAGCCTAGTCTGGGTATAAAATGACCAGTTTCTGTCCACTATCTGGTATCACCCTGTACTGTAGCATAAAGCTCTTGAATTCTCCTGTATTAAATTAATTGAAGATATATATGTATATATATGTGTATATATATATATATATATACCACCCCACAGGGACTTATAGAATTACAAACTGGGCTGAGGAGGCTTTTGGGATTCAAGAATTTCCTACTCCTCAAGCTACCTCTAGACTGAGCCCCAGTGGTGTAAGTGGTTGAGTGCAGGACTGCAGCCCACGGGCTTGGTGGTTCGAATCCAGTGGCGGCTCTCAGGAGAAGCGTTGGGTAGCTCCCATGACCACCAGAGAGCAGGGATGCTCCCAAAAAAAAAAAACAAAACAAAAAAAACTACCTCTTTCCTGGCACTCACTACCTCTATTAGGCCAAATGTATGGTGAACTTAATCCACTAGTCTCACTTCAATCTTCTCTGTGCTTTGCCCCTGGCATTTCATGCCCTCAGGTGACCTAGAGTCTCTGCACTTGTTCCACTACATGCCTTTTCCCTGGCCATGCCCCTTCTTCCCTCTGCTCATCTTCACAAACCTTCCATAGTAAGCAAATTCTCCTATATGCTTAAAAAATTCACTGAATAGTCAGTCACTTTGTTTTCCAGTCTCATCTTAAATCTTGCTCTCTTCTGATAAGATACTACCTCCTCTATAACCCTCTCAATCAGAGCTCATCATTCTCCCATGTTTCACAAACCCCAGCATTCAAAGATGCAGCCCACAGGTTCTTCCTACTCCAGTGCTGCTTGTGAACATCTTTGCCGCTCCTTTGAAACTCATCTGGTTTGACGATACCAATAAGTGCTTCCTCACTTCCATGACCACTTGATCTCCTGGCCAGACTCCTTCATTCCCTGCATCCTTTAAATGATTCATCTCGAATATGTGGTTTGGGGAGAGGTGCAACCCCAGAGCTTCATTGTAGAACACACCTTCACAGGGTATCATTAAACTTGACAGCCTGTGGTGTGTTCTCTGGATCAACAACCCCCTCCGTGTAAGCAGGGACTCTTCTCAGGGTCACATCAATTCCAGAAGGGAAGGCACAGCCTGACAAAAGCAAAAGCCTCTTCTTCTTCTTCTTCTTCTTCTTCTTCTTCTTCTTCTTCTTCTTCTTCTTCTCCTCCTCCTCCTCCTCCTCCTCCTCCTGCTGTTTTTTAATTATAAGAGGTCAGGTGCAAGAATAACAGGGATAAGAAGCTTTTTTTTAGCAGTAGTCTCTATGCACTTCAACGCAGGTCCCCTTTCTGCAGAGATAGAAGCCCTTTTTCTGCCCAGAAGTTGCTCAGGAAAGCAGTTTTGTCATTCATTTACCCTCAATGTTATCCTCTTATACATACTAAAAGGAAAGTCAAACAAACAAAAAGTCAACAGCAGAAACATCATCGTGAAGGTCCAGCGACTCCTACACATTGTCTGGGGAAGAGTCACAGAGTCAATCAAAATAGGAAAATAGAGACTCTGGCTATAAAATTTTTAAAACATGCATTGGGAACATAAATGAAAGTGCTCATAACCCAGGACTTGCCTCTTCCAATTTCTTAGACTTCATGCAATACGAGGGCAAGGGAGAGGGGGAGACTTCAAAATGAGTTGATATAAGTCACCAAGAAAATTAAAACAAAAACACTATGTGAATTAGGAATATGAAACCCTGGTTCTTTTAGAGAATAGCACTGGCAAGATCCTGTGCACAGGTGGCCCATTTGTCCTGGTGACCAGGCAGGCAGAGGTCTCTGTAATGCATGGAGCGGTACAGTGACAGGCACTCTGGGGGCTCCAGTCTAAACTGTATTTAAATATCCAGTCAAATTATATTTAAATAAGTCACCCACACATCAATTTCAGAAAATCTGAGAGCCTCCCAGTCATCTAGAACTCTAAGGCTGGAGCTCCAGTAGCGCAATCGGTTAGCGCGCAGTACTTATACATCAGAACTCTAAGACTGAAGGGATTTTCCAGTTCTGCCATCTTTGTGTGTGTCAAGGGGGGAAAATTAGTATATCCAAAACGGGAAAAGGAAGACTGGAACAGGACTGGAGACTAAAAACATGGCTTTACGTCAAGTCAGCAGACCTTGTCTCCTTGTCTGCGTGACACAGCACAGGCCACCTCCCCCGTTTGGATAAAACAGATGCCTGTTCCCTGGAGGTTTGGGAAGGAAGTTCCAGGAGTTCCCCGTTGTAATGGTAGGTGAATGGTCTTTGGAAACAGTGACACTAGGTTAAAGAAAAGATCTGCATATAGTTTGTCACCAGTCAAAAAGCTACTGTGACAAGACCCTCTTCTTTCCAAGCTTAAAAAACAAACCCCCAAATACTAGTTTGCGTTTGGATATGCATGTGTTTGTTTTATTTTCTGCAAAGCAGCATGACATCATCATGATTGTAGGACTGCTGGAGGAAATTGTGGTCACAACCATAAATATCATTTGCATATGGGAGGTTGAGGGGACCAAAAAATGGGGAGTGGGTTCTTTAATAACAAAGGAGGGGGGGGGGGATCCTAGATTCCACTTTGTTTGCATCATTGGCCTTCTCTGAAAGCTTCTCAGCTGAGGACAATCCCGTTTCTTCCAGAAAGTGCGGGAGCTGTTTGCCCACCGGTCATGCAGTGAACCTTTGGGGTAAAGGCGGTCACACACACCTTGCACAAGAAGGACTTCACGCCAAAAGACTCCTCAGAGCACGTGCAGCCGGGGCTCGGGCTGGGCCATCCATCCACAGAGGGGTCAGCCATCAGCAGGGGGACAAGTCAGAGGGCCTAAGCGATGCTCCAGGAATCTCTACTTTGACCTAGATAAGGTGGCTCCAGGCAAAAGGCGGGAGGCTGCTGGGACAGTTGTGTTTGCAGAGGGCAGTCTTGTGTCTAGATTTGACATTCACTATGGAGATGTTGGGGGCTTCCCTTTCCCTTTCTTAGACAGGTCCAACGCCACCCTTGGGGGGGGCAACGCCACCCTTGGGAGAGCCCAGATTCTGGGGTCTCAGGTAGCTGGAACAGGAATTTGAGGACCTCTCCCTTCCCTTAGGCCTGAAGGACCATAGTCCCAGCAGCACAGAGCTGGCTGTGGAAGGCAGGCTGGCATGAGGTCCCTTGGTTTATTGCAAGGCCTCCAGAGACAATTACTGGCCTCAGGCATTCTTGCTGAGGACACCTGCTGCGCCACATGGCTGTGCAAGGTCTTCTGCGCGTGGGTGCCTGCCACAGTGAGTCCCTGAAAGGAGGGCACTGGAAGCCCGTGTTCCCCTGAATTTGGAAGTGCTCTGGAAGCTGGATCCAGATGCAGCTGCGGCAGACCCTGGATCTGCTTCAGAACCCAGGGGATGCAGTTGGCATCCTGCAGGAGTGTGGTCAGGACAGCAGTGTTCCACTGGTTCACTGCCACCTCGGTGACCTGTAGTCCTTAGAAAGTCACCTGACTGTTGGAGATTTTGCCTTTGGGAGATTGGCCACGTCGTCCTGCGGGGTGGACAGCAGGGCCGTCTCAGCCTTTAAGTACAAGACAGTCTCTGACACGGGTCTCTCTTTCAGGGACCCGGAATTGTCTCCGTTCTCATCAGACCGTCATTGCTGCTTGACCTCCAGGGCTAGTGGTTCGGCCCCCCCAGGTCGGGCAGTCTTCGGAAGGCGCCCGCCCCTCACTGCCATTCCTGATGGGCACGGTGGGTGCTGAGCGCAGTTTCTCTTAGATTCTGAGAACTCAGAGACAGACGTTGAAGAACTTGCAGACGTGGGTGTCTTCAGGACCAAGTCGCCTGGCGACCGGTTCTTCCCCCTTTGCCTCTCCCCCCGGGGCTGATAGCTCTTCACAGCACCTGGCTCCCCCTCCCACAGCGCAGCGTCCACCTCTGGTGTCCGCCGCTGCTTCCCCCCCACCCCCCCCCGTGATGTGTTGGGAGTTGTTTGCCCTCTCAGC
>PVJH01026363.1:0-30193 GCA_004026705.1 Nesogale talazaci
GGGACTTGACCTGTGCTATGAGGCGGAGACCATCTAGCTGTGGGGCTCAGACCTGCCTCCACGTGGAGAGCAGCTTCCAGGAGCCCTCGCTTCTCCCCAGAGACACAGCGACAGCTCCGCTCTGCCCCACCGCCACTCCCAGAGGTGAGCGCAGCCTCAGAGCGCCACCTCAGTCTTAAACTTCTGCTCTCTGTGTCTTCATTGCTTTTATGAAATACTGCCGACTAGCCAAAGAATACTCGTAGCATATGAACATGAGCAAACTATAATAAGTAGGAATAAATACCCTTCCCCTACCACCCAATACTTCATAAGTAGAAGACAAGTCAGGCATTATGAGTGACAGGCAGAAGGAAGCCCTTGTCTGGTGAACAAAATTTAAGGCAATAACCAAAATAAAAGCCATGATGTATGACCTGTGATGAGTTGTACAAGCCCCCAATAAAATGATTTTTTAAAAATCATGAATGCACTATTTAACAAAAATTAAGACTAGTGCAAAAAATTCATAATGGACAAAATTTTTCAATAATCATCAGTTATTACTGATTTTTTTTTTCACTTTGCCTGTGGCTCCCTGCTCGCCCCCCCCCCCCAGCATATCAGCACAACTCTGCACACGCACCTCATGCACAGTCTTAGCCGGAGTCCTCCTCTCAACATTTGCCCGTGCAGCTCACTCTCGGTTCTGCAGACCGCCCCTTCCTCTGTTCCAGACCCAACTCCAACCCACTGCTCCATGAAGCCTTTCCCCCCATCCTCACCCCCCTGCGCCCACTGCCAGCAGTTCCACCCTTCTCCAAGCCCGCCCTCACCATGCGTGCACTGAGCACAGATGGAGGGGCCTCCAGGGTTTCAAGTGTGCGTGGGTATAAATTCAGCCTGATAGTCACCACAGCCCCGGTCATTATGCAGTGTAATTCGTTACCCGAAGATTCAATCGTTTAAAGTGAGATTTCAGTGAATTTTGCTTAAGATTTTAACTTTGCACCAACTTTAAGCTTACAAAGACACGTGGGCTTTTTTTTTTTACTCCTACAGATAAAGAAGCATATTTCCTAGGTGAAATAGTAACTCAAGTACAAGAAAATAGCTTTGCCAGCTCTTCTACCCCTGAGACATGCTGCACCAAGCCTGGTCTCCTGAGCTGTCTCCCGGGGAACGTCAATGCCACACTCGGAGAGCAGGTCAACAACTCGGACCCAATCCCACGCATACTTAGAGGGCTGGTCGGAGCACAAAGTGCTGAGCATGGGGCCTTCGGGAAGATGTTGACACTGAAACATAATAGATTTCATGTTTACAACGAGAATTGACTTAGGGCACTTACCCCATATAATAACCAGGAAAAGCCCTTCATGCATCTGCAAGGCCCCTGTGGTCACCTCCTTCCCCTCTGACTTGGCTCATCTGGGACATGCAGATCCAGATGACAGTCGATTGGGGAAGGTCAGTCCCTGATGAACGTGAGCTCAGAATATAATTCCAGTCTGACTGGGTGCCAAGATATTCCCTGCCCGTCTTAAATGGTTCCGTTTAAAATCCGCTTCAGACAAACTCACAGCCATCAAGTCAGTGGGGACTCAGCGACCCTGTAGGACAGGGCAGAACTTCGGCCCCTGTGAGTTTCCAAGGCTGTGATGGTTTACGGGACTAGAAAGCGCCATGTTCTCCTGAGCAACAGCTGGTGGTTTCCAACAATGGACCTTGTGGATCAGAGACCAACGTGTAACCATACACCCAGGGCTCCTCCCAGGTCAGTTCGCAGGACAAATGATCTACTGGGGTACCTTCATTTCAGAACCATCACTAAGTACACCCCAGGGTCAGGGTTCAGCACGATCAAGGCCCCAGGCAGGAATGACTGCTTGTCTTGAGGGCAGCGCTTCTCAACCTTCCAAATGCCGCAGGCCCTTTCAGACGGTTCCTCATGTGGTGGTGCCCCCAACCATAAAATCTTCATTGCCACTTCATAACTGTAACTTTGTACTGTTATGAATCAAATATCTGATATGCAAAATGTATTTTCACTGTTGCAAGTTGAACATAATTAAACAGGGATTACTCAATAAAATTATTGTGAAATATTTATTTCTAATTACAGATAAATGAATGTTTGTCTTGAAGCATGGTGTAGCCTGGGTAATTCTTAACATATTAAAGACCAGATTTTTTTTTTAATCAACTTGCCCAAGTGTTTTGGCTGTAAGGTTTTCTTTGCCTTAAGCCATAAATGGATGGTTTTTTGTATTAAACCATAAACACAAATAAACTCGGGATCCGTCCGCAATGTGTTGATAAAACAGCAAACTACATCACTACATTTTGCCACTGTGCACGTGGACAAAGTCAATGTTGGTGCAAAGGCTGAGATAGCTTCCTCCTCACCACATCAGAAAACCTTGGGGCAGCCTCTGTGAGAGCACAGCGAAGGTCATCTTCCCCAACAAGTCTATTTCTCTATGTAGACTGATAACCAACAAGCTGGAAAGCCCTGATTCACAAAGGCATGTTGCTGGAATGGAAGAAGAAAGCTCCACACAGGCTCGGACAGCACAGGCTCTAACTGCACACGCTCGAGCCAGCATTGTAGAGAAAGCCGATAGCGCTGCGTCTCTGCTCATGAGTTCAGTGAACCCCTCGCGTGCTGTCTCAGGGACGTCTTCAACTTTGACTGTGACCGGGCAAGTGCAAATGGGGTGTCGGGTAGATTGGGAAAGTACGATGAAATTTCATCTGCAGGCATGTGCAAGTGTTCTTTCACAGGGATGGTCATCGCAGTCCTTTTGTCTGGTTCAATGTCATGCTCCTCCATGAAAGCAGATAAGATAGGCAACTTGTGCATTTTATTTTCGTTCAGTTTTTTTTTTTGCCAAAGCTGAAGTTTCATTTGGAACGATCAGTCTTTTCAGACAAATCAAGGCACATTGCATTTGATCCTTGCAGTGATAAATTTAACCCACTCAAGATGGCAAAGATGGCAACCAGCTATTTTCTGCAGATCACTTTTATCACAGAAAAGTGCTCTGAACTGCAGTCTTTCTGATTTAAAAAGTCTTGAGTTCATCAATAAGCTCAAAAACTCATTTTAAAACTTTTCCTCTCAACAGCCATCCCATTTCAGTGTAAAATAGCAGAACATTGTTCAGCGCATCCAACTCATTGCACAGTCGTGAGAAGAGTTGACTGTTTAAAGTGCTCACCTTTACAAAATTGACAGAGCCTAGGATGTTTCTCATGACTTCTGGTAACTTGTGGCAGCTTCTTTGTTGCTAAGATTTGCCAATGAATCATACAATGAGTTCCGATGACTTTTGGTGACTCATTCAGTACCAGCGTTGAAATTCAGGTCCACGTTCTAGCATGGCTAGAGAACCCTCTGTGCAAACACCACAGATATTTTCCCAAGAGATCTTTTTTTTTTTTTGTTGGGGGGCGGGGGCATCACTGCCCTCAGGTGGTGGGAGTAGGAGGCCCAGCCTTTGCTCCATGGAGCTGGAATTGAACCTCCATCCCCGTGGGCCGCAGTCCCATGCACAACCACTACGCCACCGAGGCTCAGCCCCCCAAGAGATCTTAAACACATTCAGAGAGGAACCAACTGTGTCAAATACATAACATGCAGTCGTTTCAAAAGCTTTTCAAAACATAAGCATCTATGACGTCGCCGTCATTAATATGCCTCATGTAAACCAGTCACTGAACAGTCTGCAACGTCTGTAGATTCATCAAGCTGGATGCTAAATGCTGGAAGTGAAGCAGATTTAATTTCCTGGATTACTTGATCAAGGATATCAGCAGACATTATCATCTATTCTGAAGACAGTGTCGTTAGATAAAGAAATTGTGTTCAATTTTGTAACAAACCTTCTCCGATCATAACTCAGTAAATGCTCAGCAATGGTGTGAGGTTTCATAGCTCTGGCAATTCTGAGTGCCACCAAACGAAGCTTTAACAGCTGCTACATTGTGTTTGTGGTACTTGCCACCGGGGTCAAATCTGGCCTTCTTGAGTCCTTTGGCTTTTCTTTTAAAATAGTTGGTATCCTTGCTGGTACAGCTTGGATGCTTACTATCAAAATGGCGTTTTAGTTTATTTGGCTTCATAAATTTGGCTGATAGAACTTTCCAACAAGTAATATATTGTGTTTTCTCAATTCCTGCTCTAATTATTGAGGCAAAACCATACTGTTAAAAAACCCTCACTATATTTTCTTAATTTTCTTCTCTACATGATCCATTGTCATAGGATGGTTTCCTAATGAAAATAATATATAACAAGGCTGAGCCCCAGTGGCATAGTGGTTGTGCGTGGGACTGCGGGCCACTGGCTTGGCAGTTCAGCAGCTCTCAGGAGTAAGGCTGGGCCTCCCACTCCCACCAGGGAGCAGTGATGCCCCCCCCCAAAAAAAAAATATATATATATATAAAATAACTTTAATAATACAAAAGATACATGACAGATCAGTCAATACAGTTCATTAATGTTTCCTTGATTTTCCATTCTCTGTTGGTCTTTTTACATAAATGATACTGTCACAAGGAGGCAGTATTCACATCAACCACAACTGAATATAAAAATACTGATCAGCATCCAGATTAATTTCCCATGATCCAGATACATATTTTTTTCAGTCGTTAGTGATTTTACAGTACATGATTTTATATTTGCCCAGTAATTATAATTCATGAAGTGTCGTTTTCCCTCCAATACTGATGCTTTCAACACAGCAGCTGCTCTCTACACAGCAGCTGCTCTCTACACATGTGTGACTGGTCTGCATAAGTACCTTATGGCGCCAACCCTGTCACATACACCTGTGTTTGTACAGGGTGCATGTCATGGGTTGGCGCAATGATGTGGGTGTGTCTGCAAATGGGCAGACCCTCCTGGGAACAGATAGAGGAGCGATGTCTCGGTTCCTAAGACCATTGGAAATAATGTGCTTTCCGATGGTCTTAGGCAACCCCTATAGAAGGGTCGTTCGACCCCCAAAGGTTGAGTGTCTAACAGTAAAAGAAAATGGTGATCGGATGATGAAGGAAAGATGATGCCTTTTTAAAATCTAAAGATCATTTCATTAGGGGCTCGTTGAATAATCCATTGTGTCAAGCATATTTTTACATATATTGCCATCATCATTTTCTCAACATTTATTTTCTGTTTGAGCCAAGAGTGATACTTTTTTTTTTTTGAGTGGTACTTTTTATCCAAAGACAAAGATGGATCCCATAGATGAATGGATGGAGCTATTTTACCCCAGGATTTTACACCTACAGCCTCGCCCCTTAAAAAAGGCAAGCTCGCTGACAAGTTGATTTCTAGACACGCACATGGGTATAAGGTTTATATATAAAAGAAATAGAACATTAAGAAAGCATCCCAATCCAGTCCAGTACAAAGTCATAAGTCTGATATTAACCCATATGCCCGATATCAGTCTATAAGTCTCCTTCCGATTCACGAAGTCACAGGTCAGTGGGTGCAGAGTCCTGGTGCCGGCAGGCATCCAGTGGTGGTAGAGGCAACTCAGCGCTGGCAGGGCTCTCCACGTGGCTTCGCCAGCTTCAGAGGTCTGGTTCCATCAGGGCAAGGCTGTGTGGCTTTTCCTCCAGCTCCTCCAGCAGCTTGGACACTGCTATCTTGTCTGTAATTGCTTGTCTCTGAGACTGACTCCCAACAACCAGGGAAGATAGCTTCTCATCTTCACGAGGGAAATATCACCAGATTTCCCAGAAGTCTCAGGAGAAAGCCATGCCCACATGGAGGCCTCATTGGCTGCTCAATGACTATCTCCAGATAACAGGCTAGACTCCACCCCTACATCTCCATCATGAAATTAACATAGCACATGACCGCCACAGTTGCTTATTGCTGATATGATTCAGAACACTTCAAGTACTGGTTGATTTGCTATTGGAGGGATCATGTGCTCGGGTGAATGTGCTTTGCATGTGGCTAAGACAGAAATGCAAAGGGCAGACGGTTAGGAAGTTAAAGATTGACTTGTGCTCACAAACGTACACATTAGGGCAGCATTGGGTAACTAAGACACGGTGCTCCTTAAACGCTTCCTGGGTCGTAGAAGGTCTGCCATCATCCCAGGCATTCCACTCTGCTACTAGGGTTCCCATGCACCAAACTCTCTGAAGACTCAGAATAATTCTAGGGCACTTTCTAGATGCAGCTTCTCAGCCCCGCAGCTGGAAAGCTATCTGCAGCTTCACTGACAACAGACTTCCATGTCACTCACAGACAGTGGAAGCCACGGAAGTAGTGATCTCAGTTTTCATCATTGTACCGTGGTTGTATAAGCTAGCATTTGTGGAGAAATAAGAGAAGGGCCATTGACACCTGTTATCAGACCTGCCTGTCTTATGACCAGCCTTGTTAAAGGCTGCATTGCCACAGCAAGACCAGCCAGAACAGGACAGCTGCCTCCTGGCATTGGTTTCCAGCAGGCCTGGTGGTGTTAGATTCCTTTCCAATCAGAGCTAAGGGAAGGGGAGTCCTGACTATTTATATATGACAGCCCAGAGGTCCTAAAGGAGAATTCTCAGTAATGGGCACAGTCACGCGTTTACTTCTCCACTGGAAACCAGAGGGCATGAGGTGTAGTTTAGTTCAGCAGAGCACTGACTGAATGCCCTTGGCCGTGTCATTTTATACCTCTGCGCCTTAGTTCTGTCACTGTTTATAGAGAAAGAGAAAAAATTTAAATTTTTGCATGATTTCACTGCAAATATACTGCAGATATTTTAAGTTTCCTCAGTTGTAGAATGGAAGTGATCAAACGTGCAGTACTCTTGGGCAGATTAAAAGTGTGCTGTTTATTCAAAAATAGATTGTGGGATGATTGTAAAACTCTTCTTAACATGATTGAATGATTGAATTGTATGATATGTGAATTATATGCCAACAAAACTGTTAAAAATTTTAAGGAAAAGAAAAAATATTCTGCATGTATGAAAAGAGAAAATCGGCTGAGCCCCGGTGGCGTAGTGGTTGTGCGCGGGACTGCGGCCCACTGGGTTGGAGGTTCGATTCCAAAGTGCCAGGATCATGAGAGACAAAGGCTGTGGAGCTCTCTCCCTCCTTGACTTAAGTCTAAGGAGCAAGGACAGTTAAATGCAGTGAGGGAGCGCGCCTACAATGAAACGCTAGTCGGGAAAAATGAAGTCCTGGTCAGGCGGCAGTATTGAGGGGGCTGGAAGACATTGCACCGAGTGAAGTAATCACAATAAAATATATGCTGTATGGCCCCTCTTTTAAGACAGGGCAGAGATGAATGGAGATCAAAGTTTGTTAGTGGCTTAAGGAGGCAGAAGGGAGAGAGAAAGGGAGTGTTAACAGTGATGCTAAGATCTGATCATTTAAGGGTAGGGCTGCCCAGCTGACTGTTATATTGCTGTCCCTAAGTTGTCGACCTGTGCAAAACTGAACTGACAAAAGGTGCATGATATATTTGAGGCTGCCTGTGTCAAAACATCCTGGCATTTAGTTTTGTTTGGAGGCTTGGGGTCATGGTTACCT
This sequence comes from Nesogale talazaci, assembly GCA_004026705.1. NCBI lineage: Eukaryota > Metazoa > Chordata > Mammalia > Afrosoricida > Tenrecidae > Nesogale > Nesogale talazaci. The sequence goes on from PVJH01026363.1 coordinate 7,535, forward strand.
GGGCCCTCCTGTTGATTGGCCCCATCACGAACTAACTATTCTGCCTCCAGTTCCTTGTGCCTGGGATCTCAAAAGCTTGCAGAGACCATCCGAGCCTCAACAATTGCCCTGAGACAGCCTTCTACCCTGAAACTGAAGACACTGCCAGAAAAGCCAGCTTTCCGCCCAAAGCAGGACTGTAAAGATGACACCTGTGCAGCACGTGCTCCTCAGAACCCTCGGCCAGGCCAGACCAAGGGGCAACACTCACCGGGAACCAGAGGGGGGGTGGGGGGGGAAAGAGAGGAGATCGGGATGTGTGTGGCTATTTATCTCCGTGGACGACTGCCTCCTTTTCCATGAGAGCGGAACTGGAGGGTGACCAGTTCCATACTGAATGTTTTGAAGAAAGATTTGGTGGAAGAATCCATGTGGGGGAAATGCCGACCACAATGAAAAAGTCTCTCAGGGTCTCCAGGCAGTCTAGACCAGCAGTTCTCAGCCTGTGGGGTTTGAACGACGCTTTCACTGGGGTTACCTGATTCATAACAGTGGCAAAATTACAGCTATGAAGGAGCAATGCAAATAATTCTATGCTGGGGGAGTCACCACAACATGAACTGTGTTCAAGGGTGTGGGCGTGAGAAAGCTTGAGAACTACTGCTCTCCAGTCTACACAATGGTGCTCAACCTTCTGAATGCCATTGCTCTACAGTCGAGAGAGGCATGACGGGGGGAAGAACCCCTTCAACTACGGCCCTGGAATTATCTTGAAACTTTTGATCAAGGATATCCCCCAAGGTGGTCTTAAAACTAATCATTAGTTTAGCTTAACCCATCTAAAAGGTCCGTCTTGGATATCGTACTCTTTTAGGAAGTGTCTCTGCAGGATCAAATTAAAAACAGCAGCTCTGTTGAATCTCAATGACCTTGGGGGTTTGTGAATTTATGTTAATGTGAAGGAACAGCTCAGACAAAAAGGAGAACTGGAACCAAAATCACTGAATTGTACATGTAGGAACTACTGGTGTGTGTTTTGCTGTGTATGTTTTCGATAATATCAAAATAATTTTCTTAATAAAATGGACATTCGTGGAAAAGCTGAGAGAAATCAAAGTGGTCTTGCAGTCTTCTTACTAGTATTATGCCAATATTGATTTCTTTGTTTTGATCACTAGACCATGCATCTATCATCTGAACAGGACAAGACAATCGTGCTCTTTTTACGACCCTTTTATAAATCCTAAATGACTTAAACATAGAAAGCTTTGCCGGAGACCAAAATAACTAGATGGCGCCCAATTCCCATTGCCAACCTCTGACTGCAACCACAATGGAAGGTCCCAGTTAGCGGGAATAGGGGAAAATGCAGGACAAAACTAGAGAAAACAAATCAGACTTACTGGTCTGAGAACAAGACCTTGAGATGACCTTCTACCTTGAAACTGAGACATCCCAGAAAAGCCAGCTCTCTGCCAGAAATAGAAGGTCTGTAAACATGGATGCTGGGAAAGGACGTGTTGCTCAGAACCATGGTGCATACAAGACCAAAACATTTGGACAGCAATGTGCCCAGAACTAAAGATAAGAAAAAGGGTTGGGAAAACTAGACAAATGGAAGTCAGGAACCACCCATTGCAGAGATTGTAACCAATTTCAGGACAAAATGTGCATGAACTACAGATTAGAACACTAATCCTATGTGTTAGCTTTCTCTAAAAGTACCTGAAATTATATATCTCTCTATATTCTCAATGTGCTTGTAACCTATGTAGCAAAGGCTATTAATTATGAGAAATAAAAGCCTTGAAAGTACTCTGTGTGAAGAGACTAACTCACACGAGATATTTACTATTTGTAAATGCTGTCAACAAAGGCACTGCCTCCATCAGTGTGGAATCAAGTGAGAAAGTCACGGCCATGGAGTCACTGGCTGGCCTCATCAAGGCAGACTGAACCGTTCCAGCCCCACATATTTGCCTGCCCTTGGCTGAGCTATTTTATGGGAATTAGTTCTTTATGCTTGTGGAGGCTTCTGGGAATTGAAATGTGCAGCTGCTTATATACTTATTATCTGTACTTTGTTGATGGGCTCAAACTGGGTTTTTCCTCATAGCGTGTGTTTCTCCGAACCTATCACATGCCCACCCCCAACCCCCACCAAGGTGGAGCCCAATAAACCTTAACCATGGACCTGTTAATCTCCAGTATGGGCTGGGACTTTTTGTTTGTTTGCTTGTTTTTTGGTTCGTTTTGGCATTACTGCCTCTGGTGGTCATGGGCGCTACCCAGTGCTGCTCCTGAGAGCCGCCGCTAGATTTGAACCGCCAAGCCCACGGGCCACAGTCCCGCACTCAGTCACTTACGCCACCAGGGCTCAGCCCTTGTTTTGTTTTTTAGCCGCAACAAATGAATGAGCAGCTCTGCTTCCCCCGCCCTCCCCCAATGCTGAAGACTATTCTCAGTAACTGTCTGACATGCCAGAGAATGTGGGTGTCTCCCTGAAGACACGGGATGGTGGGTTACTGTGAAGGGACAAGAGGCACGCTACGGAGGGACTGGTGTCACACCAACAGAGAACACAGCCTCCTGGGAAAGATACAGAAGAGACTTCGAGGTGACAACAGTGAGGAAAGAGAGAGGAACCGGCTCTGTAACCAGGGAGAAAATGTGATCACTGGGCTTCCCAGAGAGGGCTCACTCCCCCAGCAACCCCGTTATTCAAGAGAATGGGGCTCTGGGTGACATCTGTACCTACTTGGATGAGAAATACACAGGTGTTGCTTGTTGAGTCTCTGAAGCCCCGAAAGAGGAGTGAATTCTTGAAGAAAGTAATGTCTGTGGCGCAGAGATAGTTCCTCATCCAGGGATCAAATCAAGCCAAGAGACTTGGATGATATGGACCCAAAATAAACTGAAGACGTTTCTCCTCACTTGGAGGCATTTCATTCCACAGGGCATGCTGATCCAGGATCTTAGCTTTGGCTCTGTCAAAGGGGGTCCAGCCGCCACTGTCACAGCGCTTACACTCTTAGGGGTGTCGAGAACGCAGAAATCATAAAGTGCGGGCAAGTGCTGTGAGGTTCAGCGCAGTGCAGAGCACTCACTGGAGGAGGGCATGGCTTGCTTGCCTTCCCCATGGGGGGCAGGGGTGGGCACAGTGCACCTCACACCCAGTGGAAGCTGTGTGCTGATGCGCTATTGAACCCGTTTCAACAGAGCTGCCCGACTAGGAAGGACTCAGCCAACGGAAGCCCTTTGTATCAATACGGTCTGAACTGCGCGGGGAGGGCATACGACTACTAAGCATTTAGTTCCTCTGCTTCTGTCAGAGTCCCCTCATCCGCGAGGACCTCTGGTGTGCGGAGGGTCACACACAAGGTCGGCAGTTTGAAGCCACTAGCTGCTTCAAGGGCGAAAAATGAGGCTTACTACTCCCATAAAGATCTATAGTCGCAATTGGATACCCCTTACAGAAGGGTCACAGGAAAGAGATGAGCCAGTCAGGGTGCAGGACAGCCCCAAGGAAACAGACAACTTTCCTCCAGTCCATTGGTTCTCAACCCTTTGGGGGTCAAGCAACCCTTGCACAGGGGTCACCTGATTTAGAATAGTGGCAAAATGACATTTATGAAGTAGCAACAAAAATAATTTTATGGTTGGGGATCATCACCAAGTGAGGAACTGTATGAAAGTGTCTCAGCATTAGCAAGGCTGAAAACCACTGCTCTAGTTCTTTAATGCTTCCTCTGCCCCCCCCCCCACTATCGTGACCCCAATTCCACTTACAAATATGGCTAGGTCAGGGCACGTACACTGGTACAGATCAGAGGTGGAGACAGAGAATCCAGGACAGATAAGCAACCCTCAGAACCAATCATGAAAGTGCGATACCTGGAGGGGAAGGGAAAGGTGGAGGGAGGAAGGCGGAACCAATGACAAGGATCTCCATATAACCTCCTTCCTGGGGGATGGGCAACAGGAAAGTGGGTAAAGGGAGACATTGGTCAGGGTAAGACATGAAAAAATGATAATAATCTATAAATTGTCAAGGGTTCTTAAGGGAGGGAGGTTAGGGGAGGGAAGGGAAGAGGAAAATGAAGAGCTGATACCAAGGGCTCTAGAAAAAATGTTTTGAAAATGATGATGGGAACACATGTACAAAAGTGCATGACATAATGGATGGATGAATGGATTGTGGTAAGAGCTGGATGAGTCCCCAATAAAATAATTAAAATAAAATTAAAAGATTGACAGTCTTAGAATATGCCCCCCCCCCCGGGGGGCGGGGAGGGAGTTGTGCCCTGTTCTCTAGGGATGCTGAGTCAGAACTGGCTCTGGGCTGTGAATTCTCCCATCTGCATCTCTGGTGAAGTCCCACAGGAGGGCAGGTCGGTAGTTCCCACAAGACCTGGACACAGACTTCCTCAAAAAATGGCAACTTCAGAATCAAGAGCCTGCGAACTGCACTCTATTCCAGTTATCACTTCCCACGGTCTCCCAGAGTCTTTCACCTTCGACCTGGGAGACAGCCATGTGGGAGCAAGCGTGCTGCAATCTGCAACCACTTCCTCTCAGCAGACTTGGGATGGGGTACCTCCTTGAATCGCAGAGAGCAGGGCTGATGCCCCGGTGGAGTAGTGGTTGTGCGTGGGACTGCGGCCCACTGGGACGGAGGTTCAATTCCAGCAGTGGGGCTGGGCCTCCTACTCCCACTGCCGGAGAGCAGTGATGACCCCCCCCCCCAAAAAAAATCGCAGAGAGCAATTGCCATGAGCAGAAGACGAGATAGAAGCCAGGTGATTCCTTTCCTCAGAGCTACTCATGCTGTCATCTGAGACTCTGACATCAACTCGCTATGATTCGATACCCAGGGTCTCCATGGCCAATCTAGTTCAAGATTCCATTCCAGTTTCTGAGCCAGGTGCCTGAAGAATCCATGTTTGTAACCCATATCGAGAGTATAGGTACATTGTTTATTGGGGGGAGGGGGGATCACAAGAGACAAGAGGTCACGTGCACAAGAGGACATGCAAGGATTCTCTCCAACAAGCATTCAGCAGGAATTCAGCTGATGAGTGGTGGTTCTGCCCAGGTAATTCCAATGAACGCCAGAACATTCTAGAAAAGACACCAAATTCACCATTAAACAACGTTGTGGGAGCCTCAAGTCTCGGGAAGTGAAAAACACTTTCTCAAAGATGCCTAGAAAGGGTCATCCATAGACAGCAGAAGTGGTTGTCTGGGCACTGGCTGTGGGCGTGGGTATCGACAGGAGGCTGGGAACTAATTATAGAGGTATGTCAGATTACCCAATCAACAAGGTAAACACAGGCTAGCATGCACTTATGTACTAATCTGCCGTGAACAAGTTCATGTGTTGTCACCACATCCAAGGTTTTACTTTCAGGAAGAGTTGAGGTCTGTCTCTCTCACCTCAGCACTTCCGACAGGATCAAAGGCTCGGTTCACACTGACCCTCCCTGGCAGGGACAGGGGACCGAGGAAGCATGGGGAACAATTTTACACTTTCCACCACATTAAAGATGGGAAACTGTTTGCTATAAATTAGCAAGTAAGCACAAGTAAGATCAGGCCTACCTAATTATTGGGTAACTCATCCTGTCGTAAATCCAACGCAGGGCCAGAGTCGGTGCTGACCCGCAGTGGCTTGGGCCAGAGTCGGTGCTGACCCGCAGTGGCTCGGCAGGACCGTAGACTGCCCCTCGGGGACTAGGGGCTGTCACTCTGTATAGAAATAGGAAGCCTCGGCTTTCTCCTGAGGAATGTATAGCTGGTGGTTTGGAACCCGGGGCCTTGCGGCTCCCAGTCCAAGGTGTCCCCATGACGCCACCTGAGCACCTTGTCCTTTCTTGAGGCGATAGAAGTGTTCTAAAATCGACCGGGGTGATGGTTGCATGTGTCTGTAAACATAAACCCTCAGTTGTAGACTTTGTAAGGGCAAGAGGCACATGGGAATGAAAACTTGATTAGATAAACTGGAGAGAGAGAGAAGAGAGACCCACAGAAAAGGGATCCAGAAAGCCACGGAAAGGAAAAGGAAGGACACAGGCCACACCTGGAGGGACTCAGTGACCCCCAGCCTCCTGGGTCCTCTGGGCAAGGGTGCAAGGGGTTTTGAAGGGTATCGGGTGCATCCAGACTGCCAAATTGAAGGGGACATGCCTAGCCACTTGCCCCGAGTTCAGCATCTTTCATTCCCCTCTTCCATGTTATCCATGATTTGGGCAGCTGGTGGTTATCTGATGGTCTGTCCACCTATCCACCAGGAACTCCCCCGCAGTTCTCTGCCGATTTTCAGGGTGTGATGTATTGAAACCTGACCCCCTGGTTGCTCCCCGACCCAGTGGCAGTGCCAGGCTCTCCCCAGTCCCCCTGTGGATCGCCACCGGCTTGCTAGTCCCCTCCGGTCTATTTTTAGTTTGCCTGGGCAAGTGTCTGCAGGAAACACAACCCTACTCTTCCTCTCCCTCCGCCTGCTCCCCCACCCAGGTCAGACGGCTCCCCGCCGCGCGGTGCCCTGTCCTGGGGACGAAGGGAGGCTTCCTCAGCTGGACCTGAGTGAGCCGGACAGACGCCCGCCCGCTGCTGGGCTTCAAACGTGGACTTGGATGTGGACATTGTTTTCTCGGATGACAGAATCCCTGGGACTTCCCCTGTGCGGAGGCTTCCTGTCCTTGGGGGTCGCTGTCTCTGGTTTTCTGTAAAAGAAACAACAACAACTGTCTCTGCCCAAGGTTGCCCGCCATGCCCACCTTCATCAGCGCGTCCGTGGCCCCCCGGACAGGGGCTGAGCCCAAGTCCCCGGGGCCGATCCCGCACCCGGTGCCGGGCAGGACCACCGAGGCCGGGGGCGGGACCCCCGGCGGCATCTACTCGGCCATCATCAGCCGCAATTTCCCCATCATCGGTGTCAAGGAGAAGACGTTCGAGCAGCTCCACAAGAAATGCCTGGAGAAGAAAGTGCTCTATGTGGACCCCGAGTTCCCGCCCGACGAGACCTCGCTCTTCTACAGCCAGAAGTTCCCCATCCAGTTCGTCTGGAAGAGGCCCCCGGTGAGTAGGGGGCTGGCTGCCGACTTGGGGCCCCCTCAACGGCGCCGGGGCTGTGGGAGCAGAGTCGTGGCCGTGGCTCTGCAGGCTCAGGGCCAAGTGGGGAGCGGGCAGGAGAGGGAGGGAGGCATGGTGCCCGTCCCAAGGCTGGCACAATTGCAGCCCTGGGGAAAAAGAGCTGTTCTCCTTCTCTCTCTCTCTCTCTCTCTCTCTCTCTCTCACTGTCTCTGTTTAAATAGTCTATCGTTTATTTCTGAAATACCCGTGTTCACTCTCTCTGAGAAGACCTTGGGTCTTTGCCGGGTTCCGCCTGACCCTTTGGCTACAATCGCGATGTTGTTCTCTCATGGTTTGCCAGAACACACAGAAAGGAGAGAGGCTGGCAAAGACTGGCCTTTCATGCACCGACTCTCAGGGTCCTCAGGGACCTCTGCCATCCGTATTGCTCTGCCCACAGGCCTGCCCCCACCTCGCCGGGAGGAAGGCGGGCAGGCCGGCGTGGACGGACAGAGCCAGGTGGACGCCTCCAGCCTCGGGTTTCACGCGCAGTGACGCCGCAGTGGTTGTCTAGTGCCAACGAGTCCCTTCCGACGCCCGGGACCCCGGGGACAGAGGAGGCTGGCCCCGCGTCTAGAGGGCGTGGACAAGCCAAGGGCTTCATCCTGGCATCACTCCAGGCAGCCACGTGGCCCCAGCGCCCTTCTCTGATCACACCGCCACCGTGGGTCGTTCTTAATTCCAGAAGCATTTAGTGAGCAACTGCTCGTGCCCGACTCGGAGCAAGGATTTAGGGAGGGAAAAGGAGAATCTGGCCTCACCTGGATGCAAGGAGGCAGACAGACATGGGGCAGGAGTGATGGCTTTTAGGAGACGATGAGTGGACACCCTCAACCACACACACACACACACACACACACACACACCACCCTCCTGCCCGTGGCTACCTCCGGATGAAGGAGAGCAAGAAATGAGAGCGTCCAGCTCACGGAGGACAACACTGCTGAGGGCAGTGGTCACTCTGGCTGCCACTGTCACCTGCTCTTCTGCTCAGACTCCACCGCGCAGCGTGGGGCCTGATGCGTGCATGCGCAAACGAGGCTCTAGCAAGGCCAGCCTTCCACCGTGGGAAAACTGGCTCCCTGGCTGGCCAAGACCTCTGTGACCTCACAGGCATCATGACCTCCTCCAGCCCTGTGACCTCACAAGCATCATGACCTCCTCCAGCCCTGTGACCTCACAAGCATCATGACCTCCTCGGGCCGCAGCTTCTGCAGCTACAGACAGAGCTCCCAAGAAGAACTTATCTCCAAGGGCTGTGGTCAGGGTTAAAGATCATCCAGATGAGATGCTCAGCACTGTGCGCAGGGTTTGTTAAGAGATTTAGAAATATTTAGCCATAATTACCCCCAGGGAAGGAAATGTAGACGCTGAAGAGGTGCTTTAGTTGACTCTCACCAGGAAAAATTGTCATCAAGTCAGCTCGGACTCAGAGCAAGGCTGGAGTACAGGGGAGAGCTGGCCCAGGGGGTGTGCGGGTCTGCACCTCTTTAAGGGAGTTGGAAGCCTCGTCTTTCTCTCTTGGCGCAGATGGGGCCTCAAACTTCTCACCCTGAAGTTGTCGGTGCAACATGTACGCACGAGGCCATCCGAGAAATGCAAACATTTTACAGACGCGCAAACAGAGGCTCCAGGGAACACGACAGTTAAAGGGGGTCTCCATTTGAACCCAGGTGTATTTGAATCCAAAGCGATGATGTGTTCACTCTGTCAGGGTGTCTCCGAGAGGCAAATTCCGACAGATAAATCAGTGAGGCTCTTGTCCTGTCTAGACCACATGGGTCATCAGATCAGTCCTAGCAGAGCCGGCCGAGGCCTGCCAGATATTAGGGGTGGGTGAATGCCAAAGTAAGGTGGATTGGGAGGGAGAAACAGGAGAATTTGGGAGTGATTTTCAACTGACAGGTCCCAAAGAAACCTCTGCATTAGAAAGGCCCCACTTCCCTGGGCTGCTTCCCTCCTCCCAGAGATCTGGGGCTTTTGCACCTGCCTAAATAATCCATAATCCCTAAATGTGCCTTTAAGGGAGTATTTTTTAAAACTTTGTTTCCCATCTCTATGCCTCTTTTTTTCCTAACCCTTCTGAAGGAAGCTTGTCCCTGGGTCATTTCAATGGTGGTTATTCTACGTTCAGTCTGCCTCATGAGTGCTCTTGTTCCCTAACTTTGTCCTTCGTTTGGCTGAAATAGAACCACTGAGGAGAGGTCTTAGTCTTGGGAATTCCACCGAAGGTCATAGTCTTGGAAATTCCACCAGTCTCTAGCCAACCAGTAAACCGAGCTCCTTTGTGATTTGGGTTGTGTTCCACATGTTGTTCCCACTCGATCCAGGGTCTTGAAACATGACCCTTTTCAGAGCAGATGGTGGTGGTGGCTGGGCACCATGTAGTTCTTCTGGTCTCAGGGTTGTGGAGACTGAGGCTTGTGTGGCCCCGGAGTCCACTGGACAAATTGTTTCCCCATGTCTTTTGATTTTCTTTTCTTTTTTTTTTTTTGGGGGGGGGGGCAATCACTGCTATCCGGTGGTGGGAGTAGAAGGGCCAGCCCCACTGCTGAAATTGAACCTCCGTCCCAATAGGCCGCAGTCCCGCGCACAACCACTACGCCACCGGGGCTCAGCCATGTCTTTCGATTTTCATCGCTCTTCTTCCCTCCAGAATTGGGCAAGACTCAGCAGTTGTACCTTAGAAAGCCACTCCCACACATTTTTAGCCCCCGGTTGGTAAGACGAGCAACTCTCTTAGGTACAGAATCGTTGAAAACCAGTTCTGAACTTTTCATCACCAATCAAGTGTTAATTTTACAATCAGCATGATAGTGGTAACAAAGGAAGATGGCAAATGCAGGGTCAACTATAATTCTAGTTAAGATAACATGCTGCACCTTCAATCCCTCTCTCTCAAAAGAAGAGAGCGTCTGGCCAAGATAACTTACACGCTCTTCCCCCTTTCTTCCCGGTATCCCAGCACAGCCTTCCCTTCCCCGCATCATGCCAGGCAATTAATCTGATCCCAACCCATTGTTAAACCCAATTTTCTTTTTCACCCCCAGACCCACTTCATTGGGAGCACATACAGATATCATATCCTTCTATAATTTGATCCCATCAAGCAGTATTGTCCAATGAAGCCCAATTTTCATGACATCCTACCTTGGGGCAGCACAGCATGACCTCTGGAAGACAGCTTCTGGGAGACTGATGACCTGTTGTCCGAGAGCACAGAGGACAGGTGTTGGTGGGAAAGGGACGACCCATCCACGTGGCGGGAACTTCAGCAGCACACAAGTCTTGCCTGGCTTCCCCTCTCCCCTTCGCAGCCAAACCAAACTCACCGCCATCAAGTCAGCTCCAACTCCCCGCCGCCCTACAGGACAGACGAGAACTGCCCCTTGGGGTTTTCTTGAGGGGAGTAAAAAGCCTTGTCTTTCTCCCGAGCAGCGGCGGGTAGTTTCGAATTGCTGGCCTTGCTGCTCTCAGCCCAATGTGTAACCACTACTCCACCAAGGCTCCTTTCCCCTTCCCTTACATGGCTCTGTAAAGAGACCCAAGATCTGCAAAGCCCGGTCTTTTCCTCTTTCTTTCTCTTGAGCACAAGCTGCCGGCAGGAAGCATGACGTGTGCTCGGCCACTCCTGGAGCACGTTTTCCAGAGGCAGGTCCCTGGGAGGACCGAAGTCGCCTCTAAGTAATTAATAAAGATGCAAATAGCTCATCTCCACCGAGAAGTCACCACGTGCCAGGATTCTACATGCACCCGGGATGTTCATATATTTACTCTTCCCAACAACCCTGTCCCGGAAGCGCTGTTCTTGTTCCCACGTTACAGCCGAGGAAAAGGAGACTGAGGAATAAGTCTGTTATTCTAGCTCAGATAGCTGGTGACGAGTGGGGCCGGGACTCAAAGGCAGGCATGCTGGCTCTAGCGTCCTGCTGGTTAGCCATAAAACTGACCCATTTCTGAGAGTTAAAAGCAGAGATCCGCTTTGTAAACAATAGATGTGGTATTTTGGACTCTCACATGCCCGACATGTTTTTGTTTTTGCCTTTGTTGGTTCAAAAGTCAATAGAGAAATGAGTATCCTTTATTGGGCCTCCTCCAGCCACCGTACGGATCAGGTGACACCCTGGCAGTGGAGATGGAAAGACACAGTGACTAAGAGTCCAGGGACCTCGGCCCTCATGCCCATATTCAAGTCCAGACTTACCACAGACACATGAGAATTCTCGTCATGTGCTTACTGGCCATCTGAAAAGTGGAGAATCATCGTCATAGAACTGACCTCAGAAGATTGGCATGAGGATTGATAAAGCGATATACCTCAAAGGATTAAAGGGTACCTGGTCCATGGGTGAGTATTCATTAAATAAGAACTATATTATGGATGTTGCCCCTTAATCTGGGCCTATGAGCAGTCAAGGTATTAACCCTGGCAATGTGTTGGAGTCTTCCAGGCTTGGTCGAAACAAATCAGTGTCCAGTTGAAAGTGAGGAGATATTTGCTTGCAATCAACTCCTCCCTTGAGGACCGCTATGGTCGTCTATTTCCGAATGAAAAGGGAAGATGGGAGAATTGATGGGCCAGAACTGTGGTGCTGGCAAAGAATATTGAAAACTGGGCACTGCCACAAGAGCAAACAGATCCTTCTCAAAGGACCACAATCAGAACGTTCTTTAGAAGCAAGGTCAGTGGGGTTGGGTGGCTTACTCTGGACATCAAGAACCAACTGCTAGAAAAAGCCATCGGGGTTCTTAAAGGTACAGAGTTAGTGAAAACCAGGGAACCCTCCATGAGGTGGCTGGACAAAGGAATCAGGTGTATGAGGAGCAGTGATCCCAAACTCAGGGCAGGACTGGGCCACCTCGCATCCTGTTATAGGAGACGCCATTGTGTCTGAGAGCGACCTCAGCAACTGACAACGGGCCGCCACTCACGGCAACATCACATCTGTTTGACAGTGTGTGCTTGGTTGTGAACTAGCTGATCCTGGAGCCAGGAATGTATGCTTGGGTCAGTACCGACCTGGAGTATTGCGGGACTTCTGGGTGTCTGGAAGAGAAGCTTTCTTGAGGCTCGCTGAATGAACCAGCTGAGCCCAGGAGTGAAGACCCAGGTCTGCACTATCAAAAGGTGGGAAGGTGGAGAAATGGCGACAAGATTTGAGGGCAAGAGGCAGGTAAGGAAGTCCAGGGCTGGAGGGTCAGTGACTGCCTGCAAATTATACATCGGGGGAAAAAAGACTTTTTAAAAATTATATTATTGGGGGGCTGTTACACCTCTTATAACAATCCACACATCCAATGTCAAGCACATTTGTACATATGTTGCCATCATCTTTTTCAAGACATTTTCTTTCTACTTGAGCCCTTGGTATCAGCTCCTCTTTTTTTCCCTCCTTCCAACCTCCCATCCTCATGAACCCTTGAGAAATTATAAATTATTATTATTTTCATATCTTACACCATCCACTGTCTGTCTTCACCCACGTTTCTGTTGTTAGTCGCCCTGGGTGTGTGCGCGCGTGTGTGTGTTATATGTTGATCATTGTGATCTGTTCCTCCTCCCTCTCCCCACCTCCCCCCGAGTCTCGTGGAATCACTGCTCTCATTATTGTTCTTAAAGGGTTTGTCAGTCCTGAGTCCCGTGTGAGGAGAGTTCTTATCCATCTCTACCAGTGTGCACGCTCTGGTCTACCCGGATATGTGAGGTGAAACTGAAGTCATGAGAGTGGAGGAGAGGAAGCATTAAAGAACCGGAGGAAAGTTGTGTGTTTCATTGGTGCTATACTGCCCCTTGGCTGGTTCATCCCTTCCTCGTGACCCTTCAGTGAGGGAATGTCCAGTTGTGTTCAGGTGGGCTTTCGGTCTCCACTCTGTGCCCCCACCTTGTTCACATCAATATGATTATTTGCTCTGGGTCTTCTGATGCTTGATACCTGATCCTGTTGACACCTCATAATCACACAGGCAGGTGCGCTTCTTCGATGTGGGCTTTGTTGGTTCCTTTCTAGATGGCTCCTTGTTTAGCTTCAAGCCCTTAAGCCCCAGGTGCTATATCTTGTAATAGCCAGGCACCATCAGCTTTCTTCACCACATTTGCTTATGCATCATTTCTCTTCAGCAATCATGTCTGGAGCATCACAGGATGCCAGGTTATTAGAACAAAGTGTTCTTGAGTTAAGGGAGGACTTGAGTACAGGCCCAATGTTCGTCTCCTACCTTAATACTTAACCTATAAATATAAGTACATGGACCTCTATCCCTATCGTTATATATAAATATATTTGCATATGTACGTGCCTGTGTTTAGACCTCTATAAATGTCCTTTGCCTCCTCATTCTTTCCTCTAGGAAAAAGGGCTTTGAGGACAAACCATCACATTTTTCTACATAGGTTCCCTTACTATTGCTTTGATTCTTTTCACCCATTGGTCCCAACTGTGGCTTACTCTCTGCACCCTTCCCCTGGCAGAACGTACATCTCTCCAAAATGAAACGATGACGATGGAATGGAGAAGGTTAAACAACGGGGATTCCTTTAAGGGAGGTTCATGTCCTTGCAGGAGGTGTCTGACGAGATTGCTCTCTCAAACACACAGCTATCAAGTTGACCCTGACTCTTTGAAGTCTGTCTCTAGGACAGGCTAGAACTGCCCCATGGTTTTCTGAGACTGAGTCCAGATCTTGCCACAGTCATTGTTCTTGCTGACCCTCGGCCGTCCCATCGTTGGCCAGTGGAAACCCTCCTACAGGTTTCCTGTGTCGTGTGACATGATCTCGTGGTCAGTGGAGAGCTGCTTTGTCCCTGGCACAGCAGAATACCTTTTGTTCGTCTTGTGCACTCGTTGGCCCACACCTGGACGATGTCATTTCTTCAAGGTATGCGTCGTCATTTGGTTGCTTGAAATGAAATTAAAGGAAGGGAGTCAGGCAGAAGGAGCAGTTGACCTCTGGCTTCTATGACCCAGTGGTTGACCATCCAGCCCATCAGCCCTTGGACGTTGGGAGCTTTCGGCTGACCCTTGGTGACACAGACCTGGGACAGCATCAGAGTGTCTCCTGCCCCAATGATTATCTCCATGCACCCCATCACCCCTACGATGAACGCTCCATCCAGCCTGTGAATCTCGCCAGCTGGAGGGTCACCTGACCTGCATTATTCAAGTGTAAAAAGTAGAAGTCCTAGGTGGGCACAAAATCAGGGACTCCCAGCCAGGGGGCACACAACCTTCCTCTAGTTCGGCAGTTCTCAACGTAGGGGTCAAGACCCCTTTGGGAGTCAAATGACCCTTTAACAAGGCTTACCTAAGACCATGGAAAAACACATATTTTCTATGGTCTTAGGAACCTCTACCCGTTTCCAGGTGGGTTTGCCCACATGCAGATAAGCCACATATGAGTACCCCCCATCACTATACACCCCGTATAAACACAGGTGTATGTGACAGGGTTGGCACCACGATGTACTCATGTGGACTAGTCACACAGGTGTAGAGAGTCGCTGCTGTGTAGAGAGCAGCTGCTGTGTTGAAAGCAGCAGTATTAGAGGTCTAACGACACTTCATTAATTATAATTGCATATTGTTTTTGGGATTAATCACTATCCTTTAATTATGTTCAATTTGTAACAATGAAAATACATCCTGACTATCAGGTATTGACATTATGATTCATGACAGTAGCAAAATTACAGTTATATAAAGTGGCAACGAAAATGATTTTCTGGGTTGGGGGGGGGGGGAAGTCCACAACATGAGGAACTGTATTAAACCTATAACAGCAAGTGCGATGTTTTTGTAACATTTACTTAAATACATTTAATTATGTAACATTTCATTAAAATGTGTCTGATACCAAAATTATATTTATATTTTTAATATATTTTGCTAGCTACATATATTGAAAATGATGAAAGTAAAAAATAAAGACAGAAAATTTTCCAGAAATTAAAAATTCTGGCGTTATTGAGCTAAAGGATCAAGACATTAGGAAGGTTGAGAAGCACTGATCTAATTCTTTCATGACCCCGTTCTACCTTACAAATCTGGCTAGACCAGAGTATGGATACAGATAAGACCTGGAAACACAGGGAATCCAGGACAGATGAACCACTCGGGAACAATAATTGGAGTAGCAGTACCATGAGTGTAGGGGGAAGGTGGGGGGAAAAGGTGTAGAAAGGGGGAGTTGATCACAGTGATTGACATCTAACTCCCTGTCCCAACAGAAATGTAGGTAAAGGGAGACAACAGACACTATAAGATATGAAAATAAGGACCACCAGAGGGCAGTGATGCCTCCCAAAAAGATATGAAAATAATTATTTATAATTTATTATGGATCCATGAGGGTAGGAGGGTGAGTGAGGGAGAGAAAAAAGGGGAGGCGATACCAAGGGCTCAAGTAGAAAGAAATGTTTTGAAAATAATGATGGCAACAAATGTACAAATGTGCTTGACACATGGATGTATAGGTTGTTATAAGAGCTACAAGAGCCCCCAATAAAATGATTTTTTAATTATAATGAAAACAATACATCATATATTAAGGGTTTGAGGTGACAGAGGGAGGGAATAAAGAAGAGCTGATATCGAAGTTCTCAAGAAGAAAGATGATGCTTAGAAATTGTTGATGGCAATATTTGAATGTGTCCACTGGATAGAATGGATGTATGGATTGTTATAATATATGTAAGAGCCCCAAGTAACATGATTTATCTGTTCAGCGGCTCCACCATGCTAGTGTGAGAGAGAAGAAGCAGGGAACTGAGCTACAGAGAACACAGACAGTGCACTGGGAGCCCTCTGCTCTTAGGGACTTGGTCCCAGCTAGACAGCTTCCTCTTATTCAACGTCCCAATGAACCCGAGTTAGAAGGTCTCCTTGTAGTCTGCTGGTAGGCAGTCAGCAGTCCCTGTCAGCCAGACAGTTTAGAGAGGGGGGATCACTGGGCTAACCACGGGTAGAAGAACTGGAGATGCTGTGCAGAGTGGCTCAGAACGGAGACACCTGCACGGACAACCCCAACACACCTTGGCCTGACTCTTGGCTGTGCCACAAGCAAGTCATTTACCTTTCAGGTTTCACTGTTCTCTTATAGAACGGGCACAATGATGCTCTCCTCGTAGGGTGGCTCTGAAAGTCCTGGCTCCCAGAAGACACTCAGGAATGGCAGCAGCTCCTCTGAGCACGGGCAGTAGAGGCCAGGCGTGGGCGCAGTGGTAAGAAGTCAGACAAACTTGACCGGAATCCCATCCCAACCCAGCATGTGGCCTCAGGCGAGAGACTGATGATTCCTGGGCCTCAGTTTCCTGAACTATGACAGGAAGAGGAGAATCTGGCTTTCGAGTGGTGAGGATTCAAGAGAGACTGATGACGGCAGGCTGAGCACAACACAGTGATAACTAGGTCAAAATAAATACTCATTGGCAAGCCAGCAGGCAATCCTGACAGTGTCCTCCCAGGGTGGGGAGGAAGACATGCAAGTGACATGTCTATAAATAACCTACAGGACCGCCTTCGATCGTATTCCACGGGACAGGAGCTCCTCAGGAGGGTCATGGTGAGGACAGAACACTAGACACCACACTGACCAGCTCCACATGACTCAGCAGTGTAATGTTGAAAGCAGAAGGTGGGGCCGGAAACGTGTCTGAGAAGACGTATTTCCCTGATTATTCATAAAGCTGGGCATCTTCTCATACATTCATGTCTGAGGACACCTGTAAAAGTGCTGCTACAGTTCCATGATGCTCACCTTCCCGACACGATCACTGAAGACAAATGTGTGCATAAGCAAAGGTGGTGAAGAAAGCTGATGCTGCCCGGCTATCAAAAGATGTAGCATCTGGGGTCTTCAAGGCTTGAAAGTAAACAAGCGGCCATCTAGCTCAGAGGCAACAAAGCCCACACGGAAGAATCACACCAGCTTTTGGGAACACGAGGTGTCCAAGGGATGAGTTATCTGGCTTCAAGAACTAAAAATCTTAACATTGCGTGTTCACTTTCATGATATGATCACTGATGACAAATGTGTGCATGAGCAAAGGTGGTGAAGAAAGCTGATGGTGCCCGGCTATCAAAAGTTGTAGCGTCTGGGGTCTTAAAGACTTGAGTAAACAAGTGGCCATCCAGCTCAGAAGCAACAAAGCCCACACGGAAGAAGTACACCAGGCTGTGTGATCATGAGGTGTTGAAGGGATCTGGTGTCAGGCATCAAACAACTAAAATTATACCATCACAAATGAGGGGGAGTACAGATTGGGGACCCAAGGCCCATTAATAGGTGAAGCGACATCCTTTTACAGAGGGGTTGCAGGAAGGAGATGAGCCAGTGAAGGTACAGCGCAGTAACAGTGAAATATGAAACTTTCCTCTAGTTCTCAAAATGCTTCCTCCCAACCCACTATCATGCTCCCAATTCTACCAGACAAATCCAACTAGAACAGGGGATGTACACTGGAGTCAGAAACATGGGGAAGTTAAGATTGATGTTCCCTCAGGACTAGTGGTGGGAGTGGCGAGACCAGGAAGGTGGAGGGATGGTGGAATAGAAACGGAAACCACTTTCAGGGATCTACATATAACCTCCTCTCTGGGGCACAGACAACAGAGAAGTGAGTGAAGGGACACATCGGACAGTGTATGATATGAAAAAGTAATAACAATTTGTAAATTATTAAGGGTTCATAGGAGAGGGAGGAGAGAAGGGGAATCTGGGGAGCTGGTACAGGGAGCCTAAGTGGAGGGAGGATGTTTTGAGAGTGATGATGACAGCAAGTGTGCAAATGTGGCCTTCATACAATTGATGTATGTATGGATCGTGATGGGAGTTGTATAAGACCCCAATAAAATGATTTATTTGGGAAAAAAAAAGGAGTGGGAAAGAGGAGCTTATACCAAGGGCTCAAGTAGAAAATATTTGGAAATGAATGTGGCAACATGTATATAAATGTGCTTGATATAAATGATGTATTGAAAGTTATAAGAGCTGTAAGAGCCCCCAATAAAATCATTGAAAAAGCCTGTGCGATCATGAGGTGCTGAAACAATCAGGCATCAGGCATCAAAGAACAAAAATCAAAATCAATGGACCAGTTGACACCTGATATCGCTGAAGACAAATGGATACAGAGGCAAACAGAGTAGGAGAAACAATGGTGCCCAGCTACCAAATGATTGACTGTCTGGAGTCTCAAAGACTTCAAGATAATTGAGTCACCATTCAGCGCAGAAACAGCAAAGTCCACGTGGAGGAAGCACACCAGCATGCGTGATCAAGTGGGGCTGAAGGGAGCAGATATCAAGCATCAAAGAACAAGGACTACATCATTTTGAATGAGGGGGAGACCAGGGTGGGGACCTAAGGCCCACTGGTGGGTAATTGGTCACCCCTTTACAGGTGAGTCATGGGGAGGAGAGAGACCAGTCAAGGGGTAGCCGGGCAGTGATGATGCATACAAGCTTCCTCTAGTTCCTGAAGCCTTCCTCCCCCCAACCATCATGGTCCCAACTCTACCTTACAAAGCCAGATGGACTGGAGAAGGTACACTAGTAGAGAGGGGAGCTGGAATATGGGAAAATCAAGATGGGTGAGCCCCTTTGGGCCAATGGTTAGATTGGAGATATTGGAAGGGTAGAGAGAACGTGGGGTAGAGAGAGGGAACCAACTGCAAGGATATACACATAAGCTCCTATCTGAAGGATGGGCATCAAAGGAGTGGGTTGGGGGAGAGGTCGGGCAGTGTAAGATATGACAGAACAACAACAATGTATAAAGTATTGAGGGTTGGTGAGAAGGAGAGAGCAGGGGAAGAGGGGAAGGGATGGAAAAGCCGATACTAGGGGCTTAAGGGAAAAGGCAGACAATTGGAGAATGATAATAGCAGTGGACATGTGAGGGTGCTTGGCACAGTATGTTTATTTATGTATTGTGAAAAACAATGTATGAGCCCCCAATAAAAGATTTAAAATTTTTTCTCAAAAAAAAAATCATTGAAAAAAAAAAAGTACTGCTACAACCTCTCCGGCTCATCCATACATGGGTTTTTCCCAAACTAGCCCTGTTTAAACGTGTCTCTGCAATCAGTGGATAACTGCGGACAAGTTCTCTCAGGCCTTAAGATCGGCTGAGTCTCCTTAAGATCTCTTCCCAAAAAGACCCAGTCAATACAGAGGCTCCTCAGAGGATCTGCTGGATCAGCTGGCTCCATTCAAGGCCAGGAAGTCAGACCCCAAAGTTATAGAGATTCTAATGGGGCAGTCCACAGACTTTCTCTAGAACATAGGAAAAATACAGGGGCTTAGTGTGAAGATGTCTAAGAAAATCAAGAACAACACAGTGCAAAAACCCACAAAATTTGCGCCAAGGAATGTTTCTGCCATCACAACAATCCACCTTTTCATTCTTTGAGGCTAGCCAGGGTCGTTCTGTGAAGATTTTGTTGGAAACCTTATCCTATCCATCCAATTGCTCTGGACTCACCCTCCCAGATTTCTTCGTGTTGCCCCAAACTCCAGCATTTTCCAAGGAACACAGTTTGATTCCCTCAAGGATATCACCACTGCTGTTTTGACCAGGTGAGAATAGAGAAGGTGTCTTCAGGGAAGGGTTAGAGAGATGGAAACCCCACTTTCAGAAGTGGATAGTCCTAGGAGGAGAAGATGTGGATAAACAGCTTCATGATGTGATATTTTGCCTAATAAAGGGTTCCATGACTTTGTAGCAGGGCTTTTTTTGGTCTTTCTCATATATCTTGGTCTTTTGTTATTTTGCTGCCCACTAAGCAGCTGTTCATGTCTATTGTCTATATTTCTGATGTCTTTTTAAAAGTGAGTTGTAGGCATTCTTTCTCTATATTTTGGATGCTAATCTTTTATTGATTATGCATGCAAATTTTCCATCTAGGAATAGGAGGTGGGGAAATAAGGCTTTGATGAAGGAGACCAATAGCTGCTGGATTGATAGTAGTAGCTGATAAATTTAAGTACGTGAAAAAATTATTGCTTGGGGTGTGCATAAGCTAACGTGGTGAAGAAAGCCGATGGTGCCCGGCTACCAAAAGATATAGCGTCTGGGGTCTTAAAGGCTTGAGTAAACAAGCGGCCCTTCAGCTCAGAAGCAATAAAGCCCACACGGAAGAAGCACACCAGCCTGTGTGATCATGAGGTGGTGAAGGGATCCGGTGTCAGGCATCAATGAGCTAAAATTATATTATTATTAATGAGGGGGAGTACAGATTGGAGACCCAAAGCCCATCAATAGGTGAGGTGACATCCTCTTGCAGAGGGGTTACAAGGAGGAGATGAGCCAGTTAAGATACAGGGTAAAAGCAATGAAATATGCAACCTTCCTCCAGGAAAGGGAGAACCAACTTCAGGGATCTACACGTAGCCTCCTCTCTGGGACACGGACAACAGGGAAGTGAGTGTTGGGACACATTGTACAGTGTACAGTATGAAAAAAATAGCAATTTGTAAATTACTAAGGGTTCAAGGGGAAGGGGGGCATGAAGGGAGGAAGGATGTTTTGAGAGTGATGATGGCAATGGGTGTGTAAATGTGGCCTGCATACAATGGATGTTGGTATGGGTTGTGATGGGAGTTGTATGGGCCCCCAATAAAATGATTCATTAAAAAAAGGGGGGGGAGAGGGGAAAGGGGAGTTGTTGTTTTTTTTAAAGAGGAGCTTGTACCAAGAACTCAAGTGGAAAATGTTGGGAAATGTATGTGGCAGCATGTGTGCAAATGTGCTTGATACAAATGATGTACTGAATGCTGTAGTAGCTGTAAGAGCCCCCAATAAAATTATTAAAAAATATTGCTTGGGGAAGGCATTATTGGATATATAGGAAAACCAGAGGTTATTAATGATTGGAGAAAAAAACATTTATTCAGGAAGGAAAGAAATCATAGCATGTCACATGGCTAAGAGATCATCTGAGTGTTCCATGATCATGTGTTGTTTTCTATCCTACCACCAGAAACACCAACTAACTTGGTCATGCAAAGCAGCAGAAAGGTGCCCGCTCCTCGTCTTGGAGGGCACGAGTCTGAAACCACCGAGTCAGCTGGCCACACTCCCTCCAGAGCCCCTCTGAGAGAGCCCTCCCTTGCCTTTCCCAGCTTCCAGGGGCTCCAGGCGTGCCCTGGCTCGTGGCTGTCTAACTGCAGTCTCTGCCTCTGCCCTTAAGTGGCCTCCTTCACAGTGTCTTCTCCTCTGATGTCTCTCAGAAGGATTAAAGGGGCCCTGGAGAATCCATCTAGTTTATCCCTAGTTTATCAACACCGCTGCCTACACGAAGGGAGAAGATGTGCTTAACATGCGGCACCACCAGGACACCTTCTCTGTCCCAAAGGTCCTGAGTTTGCAACCGCAGATGTCCCATGTTCACAGGGGTCAGCCTCCATCCGAGTTCCAGTGTCGCACCTTCTGCCCCCTCTCACTGATGAAAGTCACCCTGCATGGCCAGTCAGGAATCCTGGTGGCCCCCTGGCTAAGGGGTTGGCTGCCACCCCAGAGGGAGACAGTTTCAGTCCCCCTGGAGCTCTGCCGAAGAAAACTTGGGACTTGGCTCCCATAAAGACTGCCTGCCCTGGAAATCCTTCGGGGACATTGTAGGCTGTCCGCCAGGCTCATGGCGAGCAGGGCTGATGGCAGGGGGCTAAACGGCAGTCCGAGGGGGCAGGGGGACAGGAAAGCTAGGCTTCATTACCCACAGACAATGGCTCCGAGCAGATCCCTCCTATGCATTCAGCAGCTCACAGAGGATTGGTGTATACAGCATGTTCACAAGGCCCCATGCCACAGCCCTTTGACCCACGGTGTCAACAGTATGAATGCCTTTTGCTGAGGCAAGGGAAGCCTCTCTGTGGCTGTATTTCCTCTTTTTTTAAAGGAAGGATCCCCGCAAAGCCTGAGAGGTCCCCTCAGAGCCCGTCTGGGTCTGACTGTGGGCTCAGGGCCTCCAGTCAAAGCTGCTGACTCTAGCCCGGGCCTCTCTCGACACTGCCCAGGGTGGAGGAGCTATATAGGCCGGTCCCATTCACGGGAAGATTGGGTCTGGGGAGGGACGGGGACAGTGGTCACCATGCCCTACCTGCTGCCGGGATTCTTCTGTGACCGTGTGATCCGGCAGAGGGACAGGAGAAACGGAGAGGGCACCGTCACCCAGCCCCTTAAGTTCCAGGGCCAAGATTTTACTGTCCTGCAACAAGGATGCCTGGAGCAAAAGCGTCTCTTTGAAGACCCCTTGTTTCCCACAAGTGCTCAAGCCCTGGGCTCCCTTGAGCTGAGCGGGAAAACCAAGGTGAAGGCCATCACGTGGAAAAGGCCCCAGGTAGGGATGGAGGGGTGGGGTTCAGGAGAGCACCTGGGGAACAGAGTCATGTGGTGTAGAGGCCAAGGTCATGGGGTCCCTTACTCGGCAAGTGGCTAGGGGGACTTCTTTCCCATGCCCTGCTTCCTCTGGAAGCTGGAGGTGCTATTTCCTGTTCCTGGGCTAGAAATGATTATACTTTGGGGGTTCCCGAGGGCGACACGGTGTGACAGTGG